>RHLR01000480.1:0-19501 GCA_009806335.1 Davidsoniella australis | reverse complement strand
TCGGATTGCACCCCCTCCCAGGCTTTGCAGATGTAGAAGCACACGCCCCAGGTCACTATGTGAGCAGGTGTGGCGGTAAGCCCCATGTGATGGCGCTGGTACTCCCACCCCCCACTGACCGCTGGTTACGGGCACCCCGGTAAGGATTAGGCATATATATTGGTGCTGTAATATTGGTTTTAGCGTACACAGGTCTTTTTTTGGTATTTGTAACTAGAAAAAGCACTAGCTAGGTGAGGTGCTACATAGCTACTAAAGCTCCATTTCCACCTTAATAAAAATGAATTTTAAAAAAAAGTTAGTTTTTATCTCCGATGGAGGAGAGGGATTGTAAAGGTCTAAGGCCCTGATTGGTTGGCTAAGCTTGATCTAAGCCTAAGTCAAAGGGTTATAAATAGGGACGTCTTCCCGCCGTTATTCCAACTCCGTAGATCGTGTCAAGGGATACAAAGGGGGGAAAAGTTTAGCCAGGATAGCGCTGCTCCTACCCCCTCTGACCTCCTCGTCAAATTTGTATTTCTGTTTTCTGTTTTTCTTTTGTAATTTTCTGGACCTCTATTAGGAGGGCTTTTCGAGGGCCATTAGGGTCTCTCGACGTCTAACGATCCACTAGGGTCGATCCACGTGATCCACATAAAGACGTAAAATGATAAATAAATAAATAAATCGTGTCAAGGGACATCACACCGGTGTCACAGGGAACAAGGAACGGGTCATTTTAACGCTAGGGGCATTTTATTCAACTCCATTTCGGGAAATGTTTACAGTAAACTTGGCCGTGATTCAGTCTATTCACACCCATACATGGCAATATCTATACTTAGGTATCATTCCACTCAGGGTATTAGCAAGCATTTCTAGTCTTCCAAAAGAACTTATAGTTCGCCTAGTATAAATATCACATGGAACTCAGGTATCTAATGTATAGTCAGCATCTGATTGCCAGTAACCTTTCAAGTCATACTAGCAAAGTGTGGGACAGATGATGTTAATTTACAATTCCACACAACTCCCGGGAGGCTACTTGTAAACAAATGTATAGCTTGCATTTCAAGCGACTTGCATCAAAGGTTTGTCTCACTAATTAACGCCACCAACAAGCACTAGCAAAATGTTTTCGACAAGAATCATAATACCAATTACAGATATGTATACGTAGATTTACTTACACCGCTTAGGGTTATTGAAAAGAACCCTGTATATTACACTGCAAAATGTTCTATCGCCCGACTACTATATCAAAACCAGGATTCGGTCATAACCTCAGCTTGACTGTTGTAACAGACGCAAAAACAAGACATACAAGCGTTGAGTAGCTTTGCTGAAGTGTTCATAATGTAAACAAAAACAGATACAACACCTCACATCTAGTGAGACCAACATTGAAAAAGAACCAACGCTGTGAACTACTGACAAAAACCTAATATTATAAGCAAGATAGTGTCTAGCAGTACTTGAGCGACTTCTCAGTAAAGCTTTGCTCTGTGGCTAATGGCAAACAACAACAACGCCAATAGCGGTGGAGGCAACGGTATAAATCCTACTGCCTCTGATGTCATCACATATATCGGCGTGCCTCTTGCCGTGCTAGGCGTCCTCCCGATTCTCTACAACACTTTTATAACCCTCTTCGAAGTTTCCAAAATCAAGCATCTGCTTCGTACTAGTGGAATAGTGGCACTGACGCGTAGCGATGTGGTGAACAAGATCATCGAAGTCGAGTTGCCTCGATATACAGTGAAGCCTCTAGACAGACATAATTCCAGCACTGATAGCAACTATTGGAAAACTAGCCGTCAATATAGCATGATTCCTGGAGGCTCATGGACGCAATTTCACTGGCAGAAATACCAGATTGGAACAAAGACACAACGCGTCGAATATGCGGATCAACTACGCCAGCCACAAGTCGAAGTGGCCTTTGACGCGCTAATTTCATATCTCCTAGACCTTGGTAAGATATGCTACCTACCGTTTTTATATCATTTTCCCAATGTATCTAGTTCTAATCAGCATCTATTTATATAGGCGCTATTCCGGAACCCCGTGGTTGGAAACTCCTCCGCACAACCGGCCTCTGGACACCGGCCGGAATCGCATTGATGCAGGGTCCTAACGGCCAGAGTGCACTAACAGTCGGTTCTCCCGATGATTCGGAAGGCCATTTGTCACTGGCGGTGTCATGGTCGTCGAACTGGATCACCAGGACAGAAGCATCGCTTCCACCCTATTGGCTTCAACTTCCAGCACCGATTCTGCCTCCACCAAAAGCAAGCGAGAGTTCTTCGGGTGAAGCTAGCAGTTCGCATGAGATTGCTTATGAGTTAGACAAAGCCGCCAAGCCAGCCAATAAAAGTGATTCAGGTTCAAGCTCCAGCCATGCCTCTATAAGCTCGATCGAACTTCAGGCTCTAGCCAACTCAGGTAGTGCCATTTGTTGTCACGTATCACCCGGGGGTCTCTATGAAGCGCTTCCCGAAAATGCCTGGCCTAGTCGTTCTGAGTCTTTATATATAGACCACTTACGCTGCATTCCGGGATCTCTAAACGGTGTTTGGTTTGCTAGCTTCCTTACCGCCTATGGAGTATCTAGCCAGACCGTTCTTTGGCACTACAAAGTCCCCAATGAACTCCTCTGCTTCTCCCAAGCACCTACAATACCCTGTGGCGTTTTGGAGCTCCTCGGTGTTGTAGAAGCTCACCAGACGCCCGAGTGGCAGAGCATCGACCATTCTATCGTTGATAAGCAAAACGAGTTGACTCGTCGCACTAGAGAGCGAATGCAAGTTCATCTTAAGGAAGCTCAACTTAGCCCACAAGAGAGAGCGAAGGCACAACTCGACCGCTTTAACCGCGAGCGCTTTGAAGACCAAGATCGTTGTATATTACCCAACTTCACCCAAAATAAACATCACAAAAGCATGATACTAACTAGATATTCAAGTCAATAATGAAGCACGTGAAAATATACGCCGTGCCGAACAGGGTCGCATGGAAGCTTTCCAGAGCCCGAAATGGACCGTCAAGCTAGTCGGACATCACTTCCTCGCATGGCTCAAGCTTCATGGCCACGTATACAAAACTGCCACACTTAAGCAAGCCGCAGGACAAGTCCTGCACCGTATGATACTGGATGGCCAATATTCAACCGGTATTTTCACGATGCTTACCACGTGGAAACTCTGGGCAGATAACTCGGGGATGCGCGTGGCTGACTTCGAGTTCTTGAAAGAGAACATTTCTGATTTTGCTTGGGCGTGCTTGCTTGTTGCCATCATGAGTGAAGCCAGTGAGGCTGTGGCTGGGACTCTTGCCGACGATCTGCAGGAATGTTTGCGCATATGGAATAATGTGCGGCTAGGTTAATAAGATGGACATGTCAAAGAATTGGCCTGTAACGTAAGCAATAGAATCCATTTTCAAAGCCGTTCCCAAATCATAGGACTAGCTAAACACGAAAAGAAAGAAAAAGAGCTAGATAAAACATGTACAGCATTAAAACACCATCATCGCCATTACTAGCGAGACCGTTTATTCGATCAAGAAATTCTCTGCGACAGATTTGAACTCCTTGGAAAATGTTACCTCCTCGTCCTCGTCCGTAAGTGAGACAGAGTTGACCTATACCATTGATATTAGTACATTGAGCAATCGATTCATAAAGAATATCATTCACACTTACATCGACATCCACAAATGGCGTAGGCTTTGTGAAGTTGACACGCATAGGGAAGAACTCTTCTTCGTCGCCAGCCTCAGCCTCAAATTCAAACGAGCCACTTGAGTTGTCTTCGGTTACATCGCCAAGGGTCCAGGTCAAATTCTCTCCATCCATGTCGTACTGGACATCGGTGCTTGATACCAAAGGGTCTGAGGTGTATGGGATGTGAATCCGAACATCCTTGAGTTCTTCGCCACCAGTGAGCTCATACTCAACCGTTATCGAGTATTTATCCGAATCCTTGTTGATCCAAACAGTGAAGCTAATCGGGCAAGCACTAGTGTCATCGACCTTGGGTGATGCCTTCCATCTTAGAACACCAACGGAGGCGTTTACAGGGAAACCACGAGCAAGGTTGGCCATCTGGATGGTGCGCGAACTGTTGAAAGCGTTCTTGTCGACATTTGGATGAGGGCGGAACTGAGAACCATGCTTTGCATTGGCAGTGATATCAAGCTTGATTTTGGTCATGCTAGCATCCGATACGCGAAGCGACAGATCACCATTAACAGCTAGGGAAGTAATAGTACCATCACGAGTGATCTTGGCGGAGATGGCTTCGGAAATCGTGGTATGGATAATATCGCGATCGACGGCAGAGTGGTGATCTTCCGGAGCAGGAGCAGCATGACTTTGGGCCTGGGGAGTCGGTGCAACCAGAGGAGTGTTGTCAATCTCGGCGCCCATCTCACCGCGAACGCGCTCAAACATGTCGGTAGTCTTCGATTTCTTGCCGAGCTGCATACCCTTGCCCTTCAAAGTAGTAGTCCTAGTAGCTTCTGTTAGTCTTATGTGCAATGGAAGCTGGTGAGAGGGATTGCATGCGGCTAGCTTACTTTTGGAAGGTCTTGTTCTTTTCAGCCTCGTACGAATCAAAGGTCTCAGTAGCAGCGGGCCGGCTAGGGGCGGAGGTGTGGGAGGGGAAGCCAGAAGAGTATGAACCACTGCCCATACCACCACCCATACCACCACCCATTCCGGTAGGAGCGCGACCAGAGCGGGATGCCTCCTTGCGCTGCATTTCGAGTTGCTTGGCTTTGCGCTTCCGCTCCTCTGTAGCTTCGAGCTCCTTGTTCTATCAGAGTGATATTCTCAGTTAGTTTATTATAATTATTATGCGCCATAGGCCAATTGTGTATACTAGCGCAACATACTCTGGCAATGATTTCCTGGATGCGCTCCTCGTGCGACTCCATCTCGAGGAAAGTCTTGATTTGGCTGATGGTAAGATTCTCACGGTAACCCAGAGTGACAATTTCGTCGAAGGCACTGAGAAGATCATAGGCGTGTTTCAGGATCTCGCGCTCGTCGAGGCTGCGGCATGTGCTGGTGACAACCTGGGCAAAGAGGTGCAAGCTGTCGATGTCCTGCAGAATGTTGGATTGCTTGTTGGTGATAAGGACCATGTAGAGCTCGTCTAGTGGTTGGTACACGAAGCGCACGCTGTCCTGCTCGACTGTAGTGTGCTGAGTGCTGCTGTCGGCCAGCTTGGGGAACGATGCAAGAAGGGCCTCAACTCGGGATCGGGGCATTTCACGGAACTGGCGGGAGAGCACGGCTTTGCCGCCGCGGGTGCAGATCGAGGCAGCGAGGACGACCTAGATAAACATAGATAGCGGCATACGGTTAGCTTCCATGGTGTTGTAGTGGGAGCTCATTCAGGCGGCAGTGTTTGGTACCATTGTGCGCGCTAGACTTGAGTACTAGGACTTTAATTAACGCTGGTGGAGAGAGAAGAAGCCAAAGAATAGATATTGGACAATCTTTTTCAACTGAGATGTGCAATGTTAGACGTTGGCGAAGCTGTTGTTCTCCTTTCGAGCTATGAATGGAGGGTTGGATACTTTAGGAAATACATGGCCTTGTCTTAACAGTTGAGGTGTCGTCTCTGAAAGCAAAGTGGCCCGTGCACATGGTTTTGTTTAGGGTTAGTGGCTTAGTGGGGCCTTCTACAGAACGACTTGAATAAGCAATTTCAACAAGCCTACAATTACGTTCGTGGAAGGCAATAGCTGGTAAGCTGTTCCTAATAACATGCGTTAATTGTAGAACCTTACGGAACTTTTAACTGCATCTATGCACTTTTCACGCGCTGATTATTGTGTTTTGTGTAAAATATCACTGCCAAAGCAAAGACTAGCGATCGATTTGATGCTATACATCACGTGATATGCCATACAAGGGTTATGAGTTTCTGAAACCCTGTAAATCCGAGACCTAATCCAAGGAACACGTTCAACGCGCAACCAAAGATAAAGAATATGCTAGCAGAACGGCCCACTCAACCAACCATACTAAAGGACCCACCAAATTGTTCGTTTTGCTTGGTGGGTTTCTGCCGCTCTTGCATTTTGGGTTGCGAATTTCCACTCCTTCCTCTCTTGTGTGTATTTGTACATCTTACGTCTTCTAATTTCTTACCTGACTTTCCACTCGCTATCACTTTTACGCCTTCTCTCATTTCTCATTATTTATTTCCTACCTTCTTTCATCTCCAATTCGGCAAGCTCTGTCCCGCCCAAATTCTACTATTCAATTTTCTTGTATTGGTCGCGACACGAATCTTTTCTAAGCTTCTTTCAAACTCATCCACCACCCCATTTACGCGAACTAGCGCTAAAGCTTCACCTGCTAGCTTTTCTTAAAGGTCCCTGTCATATTCATCTTCAAGCCAATATCAAGACATCGAAATCTGAATGTCTAAAGCTTGACGCGCATCATTATCTAGTCGATACCTGATCATTTTGACGGCCGAAACTGGAAAATATTCTAGTAAAATCGAAGCCTCACTCCATCTATCGCCCAAATTTCAGAATAAGTCGCGACCGGCGAATCGCGAGCAGCTGTCGCATAGACTCACTCTGCAACAAATAACACCATTTCTGCGATCACACCTTTATTATGACCACCGAAACTATTGTGCCACTGGGCGCTTCTGAGCAACATGTCGATCTTGACATCATCAACTTCGATGCTAGCGACAATGCACCAGCTGCCCTGCCAGATAACAACGACAAGATCGACATGACCGATAACGAGATTGACTGGGACGACACTAAAGACGCCAACGCCCACAATGATATCGTAGAAGCCACCCAAATCCAGTCGACCGCAAGCGCTGATGTCATCGTACCGATGACTGAAAGTATCCAAGAGACTTCCGTCGCAGACGAACAAGTCCTACTTGAGGTTCCAACTACCGAAGAGCTCTCCAAGGAAGCTAATGAGCAACTTAAAGAAGCCACTGATATAGTCGAGGAGAGTGGCATTCCTATGACCTTGATATAGAGACTGACAAGGTCATACAACCTGATGAGTCTAACATCGAAGAAAATGAAATCGATTACGAGGATCACCTCGAGGATGAAAAAATCGATACAAATCAAACATCAACGATCGAGATCACTTCAACGATTGATTTGGATGAGAGCTTCAATGGTGAGATTCCAGATGGTGTTGCCATCGATGTTGAGTTTGTAGAGATAAACGTCCAAGACGAAAATATCCCGCCTGTAGTAGACGGGGATGCCGATCAGTACTTGGAAGAAACCGGCGAGCATGACGAGTCAGGTGCTTCCCTAGGGGAAAATAATTATGACGAAGTCAGCCATGTAGATGAGGAAGCGGCACTTGATACTGGCAACATTAGTGCTATGGATGCTGAAGATGGTGATGGGTTTCCGACCAGTCAGCAAATCCCTGATATTACTGTCCGGTATAACGGCGAAGAATATCCGCTTTTCCATGGCCAAAACAACATTGATACACAGATGGGCTTCTTCCACGACATGGATGTCCTTGATGCGCCACTTGATGATGTCCTTTCTAGCTTTAGAAACGAACTCTCTGATGACCTAGATGAACAAGATGAACTAGTACTTCAGATCGACGATCTTGGTTTGCAATACGCAGAGGTAAGCTGAAACACTTGATCAATATGCTGTTTATTCTCTTTTGCTAACAAATGTGTCCATCAGTCTACTAGCCAGGATATCCTATCATCTGTGACTCTGCGTCAACTATATAACGTACTACTCAAACTATCTCGCAACCAAGATCCAGATTCAGTACCTACCATGTATACTTTCTTGAACACTAGACTTGGCTCGACCCAACGTCTTGCTCGTCTTCTCCAAGAGGCATATAGTGGATCTAGCTTGGACAGCGTTTCTCATAGATTTCCCCAAGAGAATACTGGTGGAGCCTCTCCAGATGATGCGGATGAAGATATGGAAGACGCCGAAGAGGACGATAGCGATGAAGTGGACGAAGAAGAAAATGGGGATGATGAGGAGGCAGAAGAAGAGGATGATGACGACGACGACGAGAGTGCTGAAGAGGAAGAGGAAGAACAAAGAGAAGACAACCATGACCAAGACCACGGCGAAGATGATGACGAGGAAGAAGAGGAGGACGAGATACCTGCCGATGAGTTGGACACTGCCACCAACCACCACCTCTTGGTGGAGCGCAATGTCGAAGCCGAAAGCCTCGAAGGCAGCAATCAGCAGCATGGCCTTGACCCGGACGAATACCTTGATCTCGGCGGTGATGTTGACCATGATGAAACTACACTTGTGCAGGGTGGTCTTGGTGATGCTGATCTTTATATCGGCGAAAACGAGGATGGCGGCGTCAGTGTTGAGAACGCGAATCTGTCTATGGACGAGACACATAGTATGTACACTTCATTTGTCAAAACTGTGCCCCATCGAAAGAGCTCACACTAACAATCATTTCATAGTCGAATCTGATGGCCTCGACCTTGGTGCGCCTCTAGAGCAATCACTTGATATCCAGGGTGGTAATTCATTTGATGCCACTGATTTTTCGGCGCTGGATGGTGATGTCGATGCAGATCTTGATACTTTCTTCGACATTAATGGCAATGTCGAAGGTGGAATCAGTGCTAACACCCAAGCGAGTGCTGCCTCAAGCGCTACTGAGCATGGTGATGATGAACAAAACGACGAAATTAATTATGACGAGGATGATGATGGCCACGTCGGTGTATCTCTTGATGTCGGTGATACTAGTGGCATCTCCATTGCTAGCGACATAAACGACCAAGGAAAGCGCCCAAGACAAGAGGAGGAAGATGCCCCAGAAGATGACGGAAATGGTAAGTTTGATACATCATCCTTTCGCGTAGAACATCTATTAACTCGATATCACAGATGCTAAGCGGATCCGCGCATAGGCTAACTAGTTTCGTTACCTGATGAGAAGCGACACTATACGGACATGTCTTTTGGCACCACCATAAACTTCAACTGCATTCTCCACTTTCATCCATCCTGCAGCTCAGCTACCTTTCGATCCTTTTTCTCTCCCCCCTCTTCACTACTCGATTTAGAACCCTTTTCAGTCTCATCGTAATTTTTAAGGTCTCGATGACAAACAAACACCTTATAGTGCTAGCCTAGCGTCTTCGCTACAGTATTTGTCCTAAACAGATTAGGTAAGTGTAAAAGCTAAATTCCCCTACTAACCATAGGAACTGTATCATTCAAATCATGACTTTGGTTCCTCAACCTTCAAATTCACCAATATATGGACGTGACTTTTCGTTCATCTCAACGATATCTCATTATCAAGTTGGCCATCCACTACGGCTTTGAGCCTAAAAACTGCCGAGTTGGTTGTTTGTCAAGGCATTTTATCTAGAGTGAGACTTCTTTCACCAGAAGTCGCTATCACCTTTATATCCTTCTCTTACGAACTGATGGCAATATTGCTATTGGTGCGTCAACATCAAGTTCATAGTAATCAGGCGTTATTTACATACTCTCGGCTTGCTGACCTTTCGTTTCGACTTCTCCTTTGTATTGCGCTTTTTTTTCTCGCATTTTGTTGTTTATCTCCTTAAGGTTTTGGAGTTTATATTGGCGTGGATAGGGAGGTATCATAGATAAGGCTGGCGTTGTCTAGTCCCGTACTCACGTATTGTGTTTACAGTCTTTTATTTTCGTTCTTTTGAGTTATTTCTTTCATTATACTTTTATTTAAATGGGATTATCCCAAAATATCTAGCTCTGACATGAACACTTGAACTTGAAATAGGCTATCAAATCCGAATAAACTATTTCTTGCATGATATCACGTGACGACCCAATTTTAAGGGTCTAGAGTGAGAGCGTTTTGAGCCAATTGCGCCAGGGATTATTTTCTTAGTCGCGTCAACACCTCTACACATGCATTTCTTCGGCACTTCATCGATTGCGATATTACTTTTTTTCTTTTTTTTTTTTTCTAGTTTAACTACACATATTGTTGTGATAATTTTTTTTAATAATTATCCCCCCCCTACAGAACCTCCACGCCCAGACGCCATAACGCTGTAAATTGTTCTAATACAAAATCAAATCTATTCGCGACTACGAACATCGAAGCACGTATAGTTCAGATCTGCATGTTGACTGAACATTGTCTGGCTGACTAAGCGCATTGGTAATACTTTTGTGTTAACCATATAAACACGGGGGTTTTACTTGCGATACTGTGGTGGGTGGTGGCAAGCGACAATGGCGCCCCCCAAAAAGAATAGGATGGTGTCTGCGACAGCTTCAACTCTCGGAGGTCTTGTAGAGGATTATGATATTGAGGACGATCTTTCTAGTATGAGCGTAACGCGCCCCACGACAACCAAATCGACGAAAGCGAAAACCGCAAAGGCGAAAGCTTCGAAGGCGGACACGACGATGAGTGATACGGACAACGCGACTGTGCCTGCCAAGAAGCGAAGCAGACAACCGAGTGTTAAAGCATCAACTACAGCTGCAAATAAAGTAAAGAAGCCAGCATCAAAACAACCGAGTACCTTGAGCTCACGCGCCAAGAAGGCTATTGTTGATACTTTGGACGCAGATAGTATGATTAGTGATGCGCGTGTCGTGCGCAAAAACCAGGCAGCTGTCGCGGAGCTATCGCAGCCAGATACAGATGAATCTGGCCCAGGAGAAGACATAGAGGTTTCGACGCTGCCAGGCCATCAAAAGTCCAAAGCAAATGTCAAATCAGCGAAGACATCAGCGAAGACACCAGCGACACGCCGTGACCGACCTAAAAAGGCACAACCCGTAATCGAATTGGAGCCTACAATTATGGAGGAAACCATGATGCCGGAAGGCGTGACCGTCCAGGATGAGACTATTATGCCTGAAGTGCCACCAACGCCGCTCGCGACACATGCGCCGAAGACTGTGCCAGCTAGTGTACGCACAAAGAAGCGACCAATAGCCTCGGATGCAGAGCATGGATCTGGAGATGCTGCACTGCGCCGTAAACTAGGCGAGATGAATCGCAAGTTCGAAAGCCTCGAAGTCAAGTATAACTCATTACGTGAGGTCGGAATCAAAGAAGCTGAGCGCAACTTTGATAAGCTTAAGAAGCAATCCGATGAACGATTTCAAAGTAAGTCTATATATGCCATTCCGAGATGCTGATATCGATGCATTTGCTAACTATACTTTTGTAGCATCCAACCAGCTCATCATGCAGCTCAGGGAGGAGGTCAAAGTCCAGACTGAGCTTGCGCGTGAAGGCGAGGGACTCAAAGCTGAGCTCGACCAAAGCGAAACAACAATTGAACAACTTCAAGCCAAGGTTGCCACTTTAGAGAAGTCATTGATAGATTCAAGGGCGGAAAACAAGAATCTATTGACTAAACTTGCAGCAAGTCGGTCCAACGAGATTTCAATATCCGGACCCAATGGCAAGGGAAGCAGCAACGGCGTATTGATTACAGGATCACGTGCTAGCAACGACATGGTACAAGCTGCACAGATGAAAGAAGATCTCTACAGTGATCTTACCGGCCTCATCATCCGAGGTGTCAAACGGACAGAGACTGAAGATGTCTTTGACTGTCTCCAGACTGGTCGCAATGGAACGCTGCATTTCAAGCTAGCAATCGACCAAGATGACAACTCTGGTGACTACGGGGAGGCACACTTCACCTACCAACCCCAGCTAGACGACAACCGTGATAGCGACATGATTGAGCTGCTACCAGATTACTTGACGGAGGAGATAACCTTCTCACGGCCGAATGCGGCCAAGTTTTACACCCGGGTGTCGAGAACACTGATGGAGTAGAGTAGAAGTGGAAAAATGCGAAGGAAGTAACCAAGGCGATATGTCCTATATAGGATATGATATCTGCGTGTGGTTGCTAGAGGGGGAAATTGATATTGATGTTGGGCGGACACAGAATATGAGTGTTAAGTCCAGATGCTATGTCTTCTTACGCGTAGGCTCATGATGATATTTGATACCCAGAGTTTGTTTAGTGGAAAGCACTCGCTCGCAGATTATATTGACTAATGTTACTCCGGCTAGAAAGGAATATACATTGTACACAAAAAGCAAAAAAAACGTGATTTTTAAGAATAGTTGTATGAAGAAAAGGCTTGGCATGCAGCGATATTTATCCTTTATGCAAGAATATGTTTCTCCAGCGGGCCATTGATTTACCCGCTGGCCAGGCAATTTGATGTCGTGACGTGGGTGAGCGGAAGCTTCGGTCAGAGCCTACGAATTGCTTGGAAAATATCGGCGTTCTCGGGGGACTAGATGCAGTGTTTAGATTGATCCATCAGGGTCCCCACACTATAAAATAAGCACCGAAACAGCGTCTAAAACTGACTAGTCTTTTATGTAGACGTGCTGTCAGATGTATGTAGTCAGTAAACAACATGATCAACATTGTTCTAGACAGTTAAGTTTGAGTGCAACTCATTTCAAGCTTACTTGTTGTTCCTGGCTGATTAATATAACGTTTAAATGCTACTGTTAATGCTTTAGTTGTGTGGAATGATCTCTCATGCTGGATGGGCTCTACTTGCTATGCTGCTATTACCAACAGGCGCTCGTATTCCCTTTTAGTTGAATAAATGGCCAGTCAAGACTAGATAAAATCCCCCAAATTTGACCCGATTGCTGGCTGGCTGGGTTTATTAGCGCCAACGTGTTCGCAAACACTTCACTTGTTGGTGCGATATTTTTTCTTGTTGACTGGCAGGCCTGTTTGTTGCTTTGGATCGCAACTCTGTTCACATTGCTTTACTCGTTGTATTTTGCTCTGTATTTTTCTGTCCATCTTTTCTTTCAAGAGTGCAACTTTCCGCAGTGCTTGTGTTGTTCAAAAAGAACGTGACATCTCTCTATCCTGCTCTAAACGACGTCATGTTACTGGAGCTTTAGGTAGTGCGTGCCATAGCTACAACCAAAAACCTAGCTTAGCAACAGCTTAATTTTTCAAGCGTATGAGCTAAAAGCGAGCTCCCGCAACGCTAAATCGCATCCTCACTTTCAATTTAGCCCGGGTCTCACTAGAGTCGAAGAACAACCTGCAACACGAACAACATCGTCGGCCTTCTGTGCATCTTTTGCTCTCGTTCTCCTTTCGGCTTTTGTCTGCATTTTTGTCTGCATTGGAATTTGGCATTGGAAGGGCCATTTTATCCGGCACTTGCCTTGCTTGTCAGCCAAACCAGACGTTGCCTTTTTTCTTTTCCTTTCCCCCAGCCAATCAGCAGCCAGTTGAAGTACACAAAGGAAAAAAAAACACAACACCACCACCACACGTTTCGACGCCTACAATCTTACAGGCTTTGAGTTTGTTTCTACACTCCGCCGACATCCGCCTCCGGCCCCGAAAAAGAAGAGCTGTAAAAAGTCAACTGTCCTCGATCGTCCACATCCGCGTCTTGTTGCACGATCATACCTCGCTTGCAACTGCCCACCATGGCTGGCTTTTCACGCTTTGGCTTCCTGGCCATTGCTGTGGCCTTCCATATCGTCTATATTTACAGCATCTTCGATATCTACTTTGTCAGTCCCATCGTCTCGGGAATGCGCCTGTATGGTGTTCAGCGTCCGTCAACTGCTCGCCCACCTGCAGATCGCCTCTTCCTCTTCGTCGGTAAGTCATGTTATTCTTCTCGCCTGCAGAAAAAACCCTAGCTCTGCTGTTGCGTCATTGCCTCTGCCCACCCTAGCCCCGAGACCTGCCTTGAATGCTCCGGGCTGGCATGTGAAGATAGCTGCGATGCGCTATGCAGTACAACGCAAACCCTAGTCGATCACCTGAATTCAATGTATAATGTATGACATCTAACACTTCTATGCTGCAGGCGATGGCCTTCGCGCCGACAAAGCCTTCCTGGCCCACCCCGAGCCATACCCCGAAACCATCGACGATCTCGTTCCACGTCCATTGGCGCCGTTCCTGCGGTCGCGCATCCTCGAACACGGCACTTTCGGGGTTTCGCACACACGCGTGCCTACCGAATCCCGCCCCGGCCACGTAGCTCTTATTGCTGGCTTGTACGAAGACGTGTCTGCCGTGACGACCGGCTGGAAGCTCAACCCCGTAAACTTCGATAGCGTTTTCAACCGTAGTCGCCATACATGGAGTTGGGGCAGCCCCGATATCCTGCCAATGTTCCAGCACGGCGCCATACCTGGCCGTGTTGACGCAGACCATTATGAACCAGAGTTTGAGGACTTTGCTGGCGACGCCACCCATCTTGACTTGTGGGTCTTTGACCACGTCAAAGACATGTTCAAGGCTGCCGAGAAGAACCAGACGCTTAACCGCGCTTTACGTGAGGATAAGATTGTTTTCTTCCTGCATCTGCTAGGTCTAGATACTACTGGCCACTCTCATCGTCCGTATTCTAAAGAATACCTGAACAACATCAAAGTCGTTGATAAAGGTGTCAAGGAAATCGTCCAGCTAGCCGATAATTTCTACCGTGACGACCGTACAGCCTATGTATTCACTGCTGACCACGGCATGAGCGACTGGGGAAGCCATGGCGATGGCCACCCTGACAACACCCGCACGCCACTTATTGCCTGGGGCTCTGGTGTTGCTAAGCCAATCATCTCCAACGAGGGTACTGTTGCTCCTGGTCACGACGACTATTCTGCGGACTGGAATCTTGATCGTGTCAAACGTCACGATGTGGCTCAAGCCGATGTTGCTGCACTCATGTCCTACCTCATTGGCACTGAATTCCCTGCGAACTCCGTTGGAGAGCTACCGTTATCATATCTCTCGGCCAATTTGAGGGAAAAGGCCAAGGCGGCACTTGTGAACACGCAGGGAATCTTAGAGATGTACCGTGTTAAAGAGGAGCAGAAGAACGCCACTGAGGTGCGTTACCGCCCCTTTCATGGGTTGGACTCTGCTGCCGGGCTTGCTCCACAGCAGCGGGTTGCGGTCATTGATAAATTGATCAAAGACGGCAAATATGAGGAGGCAATCGAGGAAACCGCCGTGCTTCTCAAGGCTGGCTTAGATGGTCTTCGTTACCTGCAAACATACGATTGGCTTTTCCTAAGAGCTCTCATCACTATCGGCTATCTAGGCTGGATGGCATACGCTCTGACGACCGTCATGGATTTATTTGTTCTGCATGGAGGCCAGCAAGCATCACGCAATATCGGAAGCATATTATTTTTCACGTCCATCTTGATTGGGCTGTATGCATCTTTCATTGTGTCAAAGTCACCGGTGACTTACTATCTATATGCCTTCTTTCCCGTTCTCTTTTGGGAGGAGGTGTTCGCGCGCCGCGGCAGCTTGGCGAAGAGTCGTGAAATTCTTTTCGGTCATATCTCATCTGGCAGTAGTATTGTCATGTTTGGGGTCGATTTTGTTCTTTTCATCATTGTAGTACAGTCCCTGGCTGTAGGTTATATCCATCGTGAGGTGCTTACGGTCCTATTCTTGCTAGCTGCAGTATGGCCAGTATCTTTAGGTTGGGTGTTCATTAAGAACCACGTCAGCCTGTTACTCACATGGTTCATCGCTTGCGTTATTATGAGTACATTTACTCTACTTCCAGCCATGAAGATTGAGAATGTTCCGTTGATTTTGGCTGGTGGTTCGCTCATGACTGGCGTTGGACTTTTTTACTTGGCCTTTGAAGATTATGTTCTTGCTGGTTTCTCTAAGCCTACTGCCCCAACCAGACAGAGATATGGTTCGCGGATCATCACGGGTCTTCAAGTTGGCCTCATTGTTCTGGCCATCATTGTTACACGTGGAAGTGCTCTTTCTCTCCAAGCCAAACAGGGTCTTCCTCAAGGCAATCAGATCGTCGGTTGGGCAACATTGGTGCTATCCTTCATTCTGCCTATGGCGTATAGGATATATCCCAACAAGAACTACATGCACCAACTATTAAACATATTCCTAACGTGCGCCCCCAGCTTTGTCATTTTGACAATTTCTTATGAGGCGCTATTCTATGTTGCCTTTAGTCTAATCCTAGTAACCTGGGTTCACCTGGAGCATCGAATCAGCAATGAGAAGACCGGAGCTCTGAGTGAAGCTACAACCTCGAACACTCAAAACGGGATCAAGAATGAAGAGCCAGATGAATCTAATCTAGATAGCTCCGTGACACCGCCCGTCGGGAAATTCCGTCATCTTCGACTATCGGATGCTCGTGTGACACTATTTTTCTTTACCCTCTTACAGTCCGCATTTTTCAGCACTGGCAATGTCGCATCAGTTTCTTCGTTTAGTCTGGAGTCAGTTTGTCGATTGATTCCAATCTTCGACCCGTTCTCTCAGGGCGCTCTATTGATACTCAAGCTCATGATACCTTTTGCATTGATGTCGGCGAACTTGGGCGTTCTCAACAAGAGATTGCAGGTTGCGCCTAGCGCTCTGTTCATGCTTACCATGGCCATCACTGATCTTATCACATTGTACTTTTTCTGGGTTGTCAAGGACGAGGGATCATGGCTCGAAATTGGGTCAACAATTTCGCATTTCATTATCGCAAGTTTACTAGGTGTCTTTGTGGCCATTCTAGAGGGCGTTAGTGCCCTATTCACGTCTGGACTCGAAGTCGATGAAACCCAAGATGAGAATTCTTTGTCCTCAGATCCTGCAGACGATGAACAAGAAGCTCCGGTTACACAACCCAAGATTAAGAAGGAGAAAAAGGAAAAGAAAGTCAAGCGTGAAGAGGGTGTAGATACGACCTTGTCTAATTTCGAGCCTTCCATTAAACTGGAGGCTATGCAAGAGGCCGACGAGCTCATAACAACGCAGTTCTCGGATGACTTGCTTGATAATCTAGTACAATATATCGACGAGAACAGACTAGAGGCGCCATCAGAACATGCATCAGCACCATGGCAGGCAGCAGATGCTATACCAACTGCAAACTAAAAGCAACAACTTTTAGTCCGGTTGGCATGTTTTGTCTTGCTATCTTGTTTTTGTTTCATCTTGTCCTTTGCTTGTGTTTTTACTACCACTAATACTACGACTCCTCGGCTAATAATGTGCATCACGTTATATATCACGAACCATGGTATGCGGAATCCGAAATTCGATTTTTTTCTTTACTCTTTAATATAATTGTCTGTTCTGGGCCATAATACAGGCAGCTATTTGGATATCTCAGATATCTAGAAGGAGGGGGAGAGATCTGGCTAAACCTGTCGAGCCGGCTATTACTTTTAATGTAGTATCTTAATGTACAATACAAATATACCATGTTCTTTACACTCTACATATAAATGCATTCAAGGAGCGGCGATTATAGAGTAGTAACAATGGCTTGTTGTAGCGCAAGCAAAAGCGGCGGGTGCTATAGATATCAAACTAATTGATGTGAACAGTCTTATGAGAACATACGTAGTTGTACATATATATGTAGTTTTGGACTTTGGCTCTTGCTTGCGTGCTCCATAAAGCCACACGATGATTGCGATAGATATTTTGGCATGTGAAAGTGACGTAATTTTATTATTATTAAGCAGTCCTTCTTCAGACACTATGTTACTTTGAGGGTAGGGGACTAAAACGCAAACTACTGCATGCACATAAACTTAGTTTGACTCGAGGTTTCTCCAATAGAATCGTAGGCATAAGAGAAAGAAAGAGCAAAAGAAGCACATGTGCAAGGGAGGGCTCAATCGGGAGATATATTGTCTTTGGGAGTTTGGGGGAACATTGCAAAGGAAGAGAGGACACTAAAAAGAAGGAGAGAAAGAGAGGGAAAGGGGAAGAAAGGAATGGACTTGGTAGAATCTGGGGTAATTGTGGAAATATAGAAGGATAAGCAAGTATACAAGTAGTTAATTTCGTGAGAAAAGCCCACTTTGTGAAAATAAAGAACCGGCTATATAGTCGGGCCTTTGAAGATCGAGTGTTATAAATATGTAATTATGCGATTGATAGCATGTACTTTGAGCTATTTTATTCCGGGGCCACACGATCACATGGTGGATGCCCTACTTGTCTCGTTTTTTTCAACGCTAGGCTAAGACAACATGTATAAAGATGAAGTGAGATAGAGGATGATGATGATGGATTCTGTGTGTCTTGCTTACACAGCTGCATTTGTATATTTTCAGGGACGGCTGAAAGGGTGGATTGGATATGTGGATGTTGTCTGTGATAGATAACCTGCAGATTTCAGTGTTGTATAGATGTATGTACTGCTATGGCAATAAAGCGTCGGACCGGAGTTAGCAGTATCTGGTGCGTAGCATAACGACGGAAAAAAGAAGCATCGGAATAGAGAGTCCCGGGGTTGTTGCCGCAAAGATAAGGAACAAGGTTGGCTAATATTGTGTACGTATGGTATGGTATGTATATCGATCTACAAGATCGCGACACTTGTCAGGTGGCCGTGGCCATTTCTACTATATTTCTTTCCCTTTACGCTTCTCCAAAACATGGTTTAGAATAGAAAGCCAAGTATATATGAGAGCTTTAAGGTTAGCGGTGAATCGCTTCGCTTGGTGAACATGGTCTTTTTTACTGCTACAACGCTAAGTCAAAGCAAGGTCTAGCTTGCGGAGGATTGTAGTTAGGGGACGACGAACAAGAAAAGAGAAGGTAGGAAGAGCATGGAAGGGCCAAAGCAAGTAAGGTAGGCTTTGCTATTAGAGCCGTGAGCTACAGTCTACCGTGTTGATATGCCTATTAGTACTAATAGCCTCATCAGGTTTAGTCTCCGTCTGATTCGCTACGTTTCAACGGCTATCCCTCTACCGTTTCTTTCCCTCTGTTTATTTGTTTGGTATTTCATTCCGCCGGTCACATTCTGTGTACGGGGTTTCCAATGAATACTTGCGGCTAACAGCGCCTATAGTTGTAGTAGAAAGAGTAAAGTAACAGTAGCATCGCAGAGGTCCAGAAGCTTCGGAACAGAGGCCTAAAGTAGACGGGCGGGACGATTAGATATCCGATCAAAGCAAGCTGTTCGTAGCTAAAGCTAGCGGGATAATTGTTCTCTGTATTTTGATTGCATATTTGGAGACCATGCGAGGAGGAAGGATTGCGGGAGGCAAAAGGCCAGGCCAAACGTATATGTACAAATAAGTATGTATGTATGTATAATATGTATAATGGTGCATACAGATGTACATATGTAGAATTGCCCTGAAGCAGACTGATGTCCGTCTGGGTGTTCATCGGCGAGGGGGAAGATATATAGGGAAGATATGTAGCAGCCGAACTCTATGTTGTTTATTCTTTGTATTTTTTTTGACGTCTCATTAGACAAAAGCGAGGCAGACGATATGAAAGAAAAAGAAAAATGCCATTATATCTCATGAGACCCAAGATTACTTGTGACTTTCAGTGCATGAAGCAATAGTATCCTGCCTAAGAAATCCAGTTTGGGTTTTTTTTCTCATTTTTTTTTTTTCATTTTTTTTTTTTTCATTTTCATTAAGGTGGAAAATGGAGCTTTAGTAGCTATGTAGCACCTCAGTATCCTAAGATACACAGCCCTA
>RHLR01000479.1:0-19543 GCA_009806335.1 Davidsoniella australis | reverse complement strand
TATCTCTCTCACCTCTCTTTGTTTCCTTTTTCCTGCCAAGAGCTTATTTTCTCATCTTTTCTGTAATACATGATCCAACGTTATGCTTTCCATATATCCCGCCAAATCAAACCACAGTACAAAATATGATGCATTATTCTCAAGTCAAAAACAAACAAGTGAAAATCAGCGTGTCATGATATTACAGTGTTAGTGTGTATGTATCGTTAGCCCACTAGTCAGTCGTATTCTGCCAGTAATGCTTAGGGTACTGCAATATAAGTCCAATGTTCGTACCGTAACCAATCACATACCAACCTATCGCTTAATATAGGCATACAACTCTGTACTCTGTATGTATGGGCATCTGTAGGTGTGACTGGACGGAAAGAGACGAGCGGCAAAAAAAGCGCACTAGACAGGCGGACACTCTAAAAAAGTATGATTTTCATTTATTATTCATTCATTGGCCGACGAGCCGAACAAAAAAAAGAAAAAAAAAAAAAGAAAAAAAAAAAGAAAAAAAAAAGGAATCCGCTAGTTAGCCTTCCTGTTCCCGTGACTTTGGCCTAAAACGTCACGCTGTAAATTTTAGGTTATGATATTGTATGTCAAAGAGGCGGTATTACATAGTAAATAGTAAGTAAGCCTTATTTTCGACTTGTTGGGGGCTTTTACTCTTCTGTGATTTCATGGCTTATGATGTTCTCTTTCTGTCTCTCATAAAAAGGCTTTCTATGTGGCTTGTTAACGTCAATGTCAAAATCAAAATCAATGCCACGTCTGAGAAAAAGTGTCCGAAGAGTGTGAAATCTAAAAGAAGAAACAAAACAAATGCGGCGCCGCCGATCATGCAACCAAACATCGCCTAAACAACACAAAAGAAGGACAAAGAAAGCTGAAGAAACCACCACCAACATAATACATACATACACCATCTTTTTTTCTCTAGCAAGAAACTAGAAGAAGAACTGAACTAGAAAAACCCCTCGACCATCTCTTTCTTTGTGCCAAAAAGGTCAAGTCGAGGCCGCAATTTGGCGATGCAGGAAAATTCGACTGTAGATTTGCTTTTCTGTTCGTCTTTGATGTCACAAAGGTTGACTACAGATATCACCCAAAATAAAATGTGGCCGGAACACAAAAGAATAGAAAGTATCTCGAGAAGCGGATGCGAGAGAATCACAGTGAAAGAAGAAGAACAAAAAGAAGAAGAAAAAAGACAAAGCTAACAAATCTTAGTGTGTGATTCGAGTGACTATCGTGAACCATGTGATTTTGTGGTGTGACGACTTGGATGCGGTTTTCTATATTTTTCTTTCTATCACCGGAATTTAAAAAGTATTTTAACAAAGCCTAAACAGGAAGTCAATTTTCAGTGTATGTACCGTACCTTACCTTGGACAGTATTCTTTGGCATGAGGTAAAACGGCTTCATTATTATTCATGGTGTTCATTCCAGGCATACCGAAGAAGACCAACCGAATATCATGTGCATTTCATAGAGTCCCATAGTGTATATGTATAGATCAAATCAAGTGGCGGGGTTTTTGTTTTCAAATTACGCCCTACGTACACGAACCAACATTCTAGCACGACGTAGAACTAGGAACAGGGTCATGCGATATCAAAATGTGACACCTAAAAACATACAATTAATGTGATTGGTTGGCTCTGCCTTTCTTGAGATTTGAACGCTAAGATATGGCCCAGGCCCTTGAAATAAGTGATATCCCGAGCCCGATATCTGATATCCCGTACAAGGCACACATACAATATATCTGGTTGTAGATAAATTCGTTCATTTATTGGGCAAGATATCACACTAGAAGGGTCCGATTTGTGATAGCGAGTGCCATGAAATTTGCTAGGGACTTCCTTCCCGCATAGCTTTGAAGGTGATCATAAATCGCGTGGCTAGTCTATCTCTTTTTTTTTTTCTTTTTTTTTTTTCTCCTTGGTCCAGAGATTTAGACGAAGAATGAATATTAATTGGTTTAGTAAGTTGTCATCTGTTCCTAGACCTGAAAGTCTGTTTGCGGCAGAAGATCACGATCTTCTTCTAGTGGAACTCCCTCTTCTCTTTTCAAGATTGTATGGCTGACTACAAGAAAACGGCCCTGATAGACCGAAGAAGCGAGACTAAAATGAAGCTAACTACCGTAACTAGAATACCCCAAAAGTGTATACAGATACATGCAGGCAAAGTAATGGTATAGTCTCATAGTCTTGATCTTCTTCCGGCAAGTTTGATTCCAACATATGCTTGAAA
The DNA here is from genome assembly GCA_009806335.1 of Davidsoniella australis. Classification (NCBI taxonomy): domain Eukaryota; kingdom Fungi; phylum Ascomycota; class Sordariomycetes; order Microascales; family Ceratocystidaceae; genus Davidsoniella; species Davidsoniella australis. The sequence goes on along the minus strand of RHLR01000479.1, from coordinate 17,292 downwards.
TGAAATCGTGTTATCTCTAATTTAACTGCCAGTAACTAAGTGGGAAGAGGGGAAGAGGGGACAAGGTTCGGAAGTGACTAAGCTTAAGCGATATACACTATCAGAATGGCAAAAAAAAATAGAGCAAGACGTGATCAAATGAGCTTAGGAGGGAAGACTTGTTGAGATGTTTACCATATTCTCGGGACCTTCCGAGATATTTGAATGGCTTGACAAGATTAAGAAGAGGCAAAACTAAATAGAGAGGCAACAAAAAAAACAAGAGGAGGAAGAAGCTTGGGTTAGAGCAAATCATACATTTTAGTTTGACTAATGGCGGGTTTAACAGAAAAAAAAAAATACAAATACTTTATTAGCCACAGGGAGCATTGACTAAGCCTAGAACATACTAACAAAACTAGGCTTATGGCTCAGAAATATCTGGGGGTTTGATGGTTCGCTGTTTGGCTTCGCTTCGACAACGACCGCTAATTACGGGAAGTTCCTACTAAGCCAGATACTTAAAGTTCAAAACTATACAAACACCTTAGAGCTAGGCCTATTTTCTCTATATGGAATTGGAGCTTATGCTTATACAAATAGTATTCCGTTTTAGTCTTCAGGGTTGACTGCCTTTTTTTTCTCTTATTACGTAGAGAAAACAAAAACCCTAAACGAAACCGAGACTGAATCTAGACGCTTCTGGACTGGACATTTAAGTTATTTGCACGAATAGTAAATAGCTACTACTCTCTCCATCTCGCTTCTGAGACAAACACCTAATTGATCCATTTAGCCCGTTATATAGTAGGGAGATATAGTTTAAAGTAAAAAAGTAAAAAGTAAATTATCCAGCTTCTCTACTGGCTCCTATAAGATAGTACATACGAGCTTTATTTGCAGCCCAGATATCATATCTAATATCATGCCGTCATTTCAGATCACGGGAGCAAATATTGCCATAGTTAAGTTGAATTAATAATCGTAAGATATGAATTAAAAAGACGGCTTTTTTTTTTCCCCCCCCGAATAATTTATGCTTTACCTACTGTTCTGTATTAGTGATTAGTGTAACAGTCAATTAACTAAGGAATATCAAGGCATGAATGAATGAACCACTTCTCTTCCTACTTATCCCTGGCCTTTGATATCTTATTTTAACGAGGAACTCATCCGTGCACCATCCGCCTGTTTTACGCGACACAAGCCTCCAGGAATGTCAACTCCATAACCTTGTTATTCATGTAAAATAAAATTGATAAAACATGATGATGATGATTACAATTGTACAATCGACCCTAAATTTTCTACATATGTAAGAGAGAAGGACATTCCAATTTGTGATTTTGCCCTCAATACGATGTGCTCGGCGGGTAATCCCTGAACATACATTGACATAACTAGGTGTTTAACTAATGATCCTTATAATGGACTTGTTATGGGCCTAATATTAATGTATTGCACTGTTACTCTGTAGAATTTTATAGCGTGGCGCAAGTTTTTTTTTTCAATTCATTTTTATTAAGGTGGAAATGGAGCTTTAATAGCTATGTAGTACCTCGGTATCCTAAGATGTGGCACAAGTTACTACTGATGTTATCCATCAAAGGATTTAATTTAGATTATCTTTCTATGTGCAAAAAATTATGGCATGTCGGAACGATTTGTTTTTTTTTCGTTTGTCATTCTATTTTCAAAGGAATATGATAGGCGGTATTTTTGGTAAATCGTTATGTGAGATCAATGAACTTGGTTTACTAGAGCAGCGTTGAGGTTCTAGTTTGATAGGCTGAGATAGGATATTACCCCCAAAGTACGTTTTGACCTAGTTCATAAAAGTACCGCCGTAATTTTCGAGATGTAGAAGCACGAAGCTGGTAAATGAATGTACTGACGCCGTACTCAGAGAGATCTTCATGTGAGACGTTGAGCATTGTCGAAAAATATATCGTGAAGTAATATCTGAGCATATACCGACCAGCGACACCCATGAAAGCACCCGATAGAGCAATACGTTTAAAGAGAATGGGAATGTCTACCGTAATAGGTATAGGATCTTCTGCGGACCGAGCGATATACTCATATGGAGGAATAACCTGTAGAACTTGGCATGCGGGTTGCAAGATGACGCAGGGATGAACCAATGGAACGCCCTCTTGGGTTTGAATAGTGTGAATAATTTTCACTAAAGCTTCAAGCATAAGCCATTTCTCTTTTTCGTGTGATCGTAGCCATAGCTGGAGGGTGAGGTTAACAGAGTCTTGACTGAATATACCCTTGCTATCGAATATACGTCTGTAATACACTACAAAGAAACATTAGGTGAGTATATAGAGTTCGTAACCAGGATATAGCAAGCTAGTAATTTTTCTTTACGTACGGACAAAAAGTGCTCGCGCATCTAATGTAGTTGCACTGCTCCAGACAGGATATGTGCTTTTCCATGGTCCATGACCCAAGTCTTTAAGCGTTATTGTCATGTCGCTTATTGCAAATATCGGTTAACTAATCGCGATAGTCGCCTTCACTAGTGGCGATGTGGTACCCGGCGTGAGATTGGCGATAAGTGGCGACAATTAGAGTTGATGCACAACTTTATTAGTGCGTTTTGATGCCTGTTCAATGAGTATGTAACTGACTTAGGTCAATAAACAAAATAGAAGAAGACAAATTGATAGTAGACGTGCGTAAACTCGATGAACTTGATGGAGTCGCGATAGTGTTTGATGGCAACGTGAGTTGATAGATGCGAATAACTTATCGGATAGAGAAGAAGTCATGTACCTGAGCTTGACTATATTGATGGAATATATTTCGATGCAACGCTTTTGATAAAGTTGGGTTCTTGATGAGTTGTCTGTGTAAAAATCTTTGATGGGTTGGTATTGTGAAGCAGAAACATTTATAGTCCTTGAGATTTGTTGCTATGTATTTTCAGAATTGTGGGGCTACTGGTTGTGGGTGTTATTCAACTATTCACCTAGCTACAAGAAATTACACACCCTCCCCCTCCTTCCTTCCCCAAAGCGAGCTTACTTATCATTATGAATTGGGAATAGTAAGTCAGTATAATAATTTATCGTATTTTATACACGGTAGTTACCATAGAAAGCATATCTTCTTTGAGAGAGTTCCATATATATCTGGAATTAGATTTAAAGGCTGGCAACCCGCCATAAAATAGTCCTCTTGATCTCTCGTCATAACTAATACTAATCACCCATTATCAAATATTTGTTCGACATCTTCTTAATACTACTGTATCTCGCTTATACATAGCATTAGCATCCGACTTTATCTTTGTCTCTTATACTTTCCACAAGCTACATAACACAACCTGCTTATCCATCTATCCACAATGGACAGCGCCTTGATAGACCCTACGCTGATTGATACAGCATGCTTCAGTACATCGATACTAGACGACCAAAGTTTAGATGCCATATATTTGGGCTTACAACAGCAACAAATGCTAAGCTCTGTCTGGTCAACAGCTACTATGCAAATTTCACCATTTTCGAAAGTCGCGGCCCTACACTCAAATATGGTATTGTCATTGAGTGAGGAATCGATAAAGAAGCTACTACATGACTTCGGGTAAGTTTAACAATCATATAGATAGTCGAGTGATGAAAAGTAATTAACACCCTGTTAGTGGTATAATCGGGGCGTCTGCTTTATTAGTACGAGATGCTGTCGATACTGATCGCTTTTTCATCGGTTCTATTCAAGATTTTAACACCGAAGATAAATCGTTGATATCAGTTACGGGTTGCGCATATTTCGTCCTCGTGACATCCAACCCTGTCACAGCTTCAGGCTGCGTCATCGGTCCTGATATTATGGTACTAGGTGATGATCTGTTTGAGACCTTGCAAAACAAAGAAGATGAAATTCAACCAAAGATTCCGCGCCCACCGAATGCCTATATATTGTATAGAAAAGACAGACATCAAGCCGTCAAGACCGACTTTCCGAACATATCGAATAATGAAATTTGTAAGTATCTATAGCTCTTCAAATTTTCAACATGCGGAAGAAATCCATTCGCTAATCTATATTCATTCAGCAAAAATTCTCGGCAAACGTTGGAGAGAAGAATCAGTCAGCATCCGTGAATTTTACAGAGAGCAGGCCGAAGCATACAAAAAGACATTCATGGAAATGTATCCTGATTATCGGTACAAACCTCGAAAGGCGAGCGAGAAGAAGCGTCGTCGGCGAAAAATTTCATCTATCGCACTCGACAATGAAGGTCGTTCCCCATCTACCGTAACTGCTAGTTCTCCAGAAACCATGTTTCTAGAGGAGTTTACCCCATCACCAGTCTAACTCACTTCCTTTCTTTTTATTTAACATCATCTCTCGGCGACTCGTTACATTCTTTATTCATCGTAGCACTAGATTATGTATCCTTTACAGTCATGACAAATAAATATAACTCAATATTTTTACGCATACTACTATTCAAGTACCAACAATATAATACCCCCGCCTTTCTACAACTAACTTGGAAAATGATATAAAATAAGTCCTCGTATATAAAAGTCATACATAGCATGTTGGACAACTTTTGGCAATATTCTTTTCAAAATGATGCGTTCGTCATAGCTCTATAAGACATCGTTTAAGTAATCAATCAAGTCGAAAAAGGCATTGATGAAGTAAAGGGTATAAATTGTCAATACCCCATGATTACATCGATACGACTGTCTGGTTGCTATATCAAATCTGAAGTTTCACTAAGATGCTTTTCACCGCTATTCAAGATTACTAAATATGGAGGATCTTATATTCATCTCATCTACAAATAGTCCGTATAGTTTCCAACGAAGTCGTGATAATTGATATAAGAGACCCTAACCCTTACATGTTCCCTCATGTTTGATAAGACAGAACAAACTACATGTACAACTTAAGTTGAAAGAAACCTTGACCAAACCAACAGGAACAATTGGTCTCAAAAATGTTGACTCACAGTCAGTTACACATCGAAAGCTTATGAGTTATTAACTTTCTAGACGAAACAGCGAGTCATTAGGATCCGACCATATAAGTATCTCACATATTTAGACTTGAGCACCTCGAACCAGATGGAAGAATGGGAAATGCAATCAACTAGTATGACTACCACGTATTCTAGTTAGTTATCATCTTGATATCGTGTATAAATATCTCCTGCACCCACCATTGTTCTGCTTAGAATCTCGAGAATATCTAATGATTCATCATGGAAGTGATTCCCGCAACTCTCACGCTTCTTGCTCTATCAAGCCACGACAACTCTGTTTTTAAATCGCACGACTCTTCTAACTTACCAACTGAAGCCCTAAATACTACGCTCAACGGCCACCAGAACGAGATTCCACCAGTAGCAACACCGATCTCTTGTCTAGAGGAAGATGCTGTGAGTCAATCGGTAGAAGAAGACGCCATAGCTATCGAGGATATGATAGAGGTTGCGATGTGTGAGCCCAAATTCAAAGCTTATATAACAGACTATATCGACACCCATCCATACTCAAAAATATCGACGTCTAAGGTCATCTCCAAGGCCTCTGTACCTTTCATAACCTCAATATCTGCATCGTCATTCAAATCTATCAGTTTGGCCCGTTTCCGCCATCTTGTGCGCCGCTTCCATCTGCGCATCAAACTTACTCTACGCCACATTGACTGCCTGACAGTTTGTCCACCATGCCATCACCATCTAGCACCCATCCTAGCGCAAAGCCGGAACTACCGGACGAACAAGAGCAAAGACAGCATTGTCAAATGGAACAACAAGAACAATTTGCAGTAGAACAACCAGAAGCAACAACGCCTAGTCAGCAGCAAGTACCAAAGACTCCGCGTAGACTTAGCCGCAGTCGTAGACTTGGTAGAATCACAATAAATATCGACATGGCGGCGGCGAATAGGAAGAAACATGATAGATCACCAGCTAGCTTCAATCCCTCGACACCCCGGATCAACAAGAAGACAAGAAGTGTGCTTAGCAATGATAGCGGCGAATTAGACGACGAGAGTGGTGGTTCATCAGCCATTAATAAGGAGGAGGACGATGAAAAGAACGCTGATGAGAAGCGAGTTGAGGATGGTACAAAGACTCCGCCAGCCAACAACAACGACATGGATGATCTTGGCCACATGCTTCAGCATAAACTTACGTCGCCGCTGGGGATCAAGAAGAGCCAGAAGTGCTTCCGTGAGCCCGAAGATCCCGATGCCTATCCCATTCAAACGTCGGATATCAGATACAGCTCGCCTGCGCAGAATGCCCCCCGTCTTGCCAAAATTAATAGTAGCGCCAGCAAAGATCATGGTTCAGGCCGAGAGGATACAGAAAATAGAGATGCCGTAGAAGACGATGAGGAGACGGAAGACTTCATAAGGACTGCACAGCTCTCATATCTTGACCCAAGTATCACGACTGGCGTTTCTGCTGGACTTGGTTCAGGAGCAAGTAATGATCAAAGAAGAGGTCATAGGGTTGGGCCGTCAAGTAATGTCCAGCGAACGCTTTTTTCTTCTTCCACAGCCTCATCAAGTCGGCTAGAACAGACAAAAGCAACATCATCATCTTCTAGTTCCACTCCTGTTGCTTATGATAAAGCCCATACTGCCGATTCTGTTGCTTCGACACCCTTCTCTCAACCAGCATCTTATGATCATTCTATGGGCAGATTGACTGCTGACTCATCGTCTCCCAACCAACATCATCAAGATCATGAGCAACCGGGTAGTTGCCGCAGAAACCCAGCAACTGCCCTTTTCACAACTACTACCACATCAACAAAGGTAGCAACTACTACAACGATCAGTTGTGCGATTGATCAAGAGACGCCACAGTTTCAACCACAGCAACCACAGCAACATAAGTATCAAAATCCAGGACGGCTACCTGGAACTCCGACACGTGATGATGACTGCCCCACAAGCACACCAAATGGCAAGAGCGAAAATCTTTCACATTTGGCGATAGTAGAGCGCGTGCCTACCAAAACTGGTTGTGGCAGTGTCTCTTCGCCGCCGGTAATTGCAAAAGAAGAGAGTAATAATACTGCCAAAGGCGTGTCGGAAGGCGGAAAAGAAGAGTCTGAACAACAAGAGAGAAACGAAAGAGTCATCAGGTCTACGAATTCTAGCCTGTTACGTACCGACAACGTAGAGCAACTGCCTGCTGCCGAAATAAGTCAGCATGATTCGTTGTACAGACTGCAATATGAAAAAGGAAGCCATTCCCGCTCGCCATCACCATCTTCTCCCACCTCTGTCTGTTCTGATTCATCTACGATTCCGGATACTTCGCGACTTTCAAACATTCCCGACTTATTTACCTCGTCAGAATCGGCTCGTACACCCACAAAGTCTCGTCACACGCGAGCAAACCCACTGCTTTTATCCGCTCCGTCCCCGTCTCAGCAAGATTGCGAAGCCTTATACGAGTCCAGTCTTGTGGCTCGGCACTTCCTCAATAGCAACAACCGCTGGGCGTTAGGAAGCCAAGTCTATGACCTTATCGCCAACGAAGGAGGAATCGATCGCCCTGAACCGTATGGTAATACTGCCGATGATAATACTAGCCAGACAACAAGTTCTGTATCAGAATCTCAAGTCAGTGTTGATACTTTTAGTTCATCGATGGAGTCTTCCCTACATAGCCAGAGCCAGGAAACCGTGAGTGGCTTTCATAGCCACCGGGAAAATGGTGATGATAATGACTCCATGTTCGCCAGCGACGATACAGAAGTCCTCAAGTCTTTGCGCGAAAACAGTATTACTGGCGTTACTAGTGCCCTTGGTATGTTATGCTAGGAATATATACAACTTATCACTATCGTAGAAACATAAACTAACGCTGATTTTACAGGTACTCGCACCCGTCGTGCCTCCAGTATGCCTACCACCTACAACAGTTCGAATATCTAAATTAACCTTGATGCCACAGGCCCCTCTACTGCAACTGTTACTTCTCATGTCGAGGGTAGTAGTGTTGCTATCCATACTAAAGGCTGTTCGGATCCTGCCCCTGCCCTAGTAGTAGTCAATGGCTCAAAGTCTGCTAGATAGAATCAGCAACCAAAGCCTAGTCTTTCTCGTCAGAAGCACAAGAAACGACAACATCTAGAGCAGAGAGAGCAACTCTTAATACGCCAACGAGCCCAGCAGGAAGAGAAAAAGATTCCCGCCCATAAGATCTGGAAGCTACCGGGAAAACGGTACCAATTTGCATCGTCGTTGGGAACCGAGAGGAGTTTTACCCGCAAAGCCTTGTCCCTGGACCCGCAAGCGCAGGGTCTAGACAGCTTGAAATTCCCATCATCAGGATTGAAACAAGGCAGCCGAAAGTCAGACGATCCTACCGTAGGCTTGACCATGACATCTTCGCCGCTTAAGAGTCTGCCAAACCCTAAAATGTTAAGGATTCAGGTCGACGCTAGACGGGTTCGCAGGTCATCTACGGGAAGTACAACCACATCGACAGAGTTTGCCGATTTACCGCGCCGTGTTGACTCTCTTCTACCAAGATCGGGAAATAGTGGCAGTGTCCCTGATAATGCTAGGGAAGGAAAAAGAGCAGGCAGAAAACAGGCATTCTCTTATCGCAATACTAATTCGCCTGATTTTCAGCAGAGAAGTCTAGCACATACACGTAGTTCGATTACAGGGACTACAGCTACCCAGCCATCCATGTCTACAGGCTCAAAAAGGTCTGCTCCATCTACGCCTCTAGCTACGTCTTCAGCTACGCATCCCACTACGGCCAACTCCAGTTATACGTCTATCCCCTGTAGCGGGCAACAGCGGGGACACGGCCATGTTGAGCCGATCCGAGCAATCCCACACGGTTCCAGTCGCCGTTTATCATTTGATTACAGCACACAAGCGGAACATGCACGTGTCAAATTTCGCGCGAACCCAGCCAATCCACTGATTCCAGAATTGCCAGCACGGTTTGAGGAGATTGAAGAGCGAGACTGGACTAGATTTCCCAGCGAAAAACCGTCACGGCCCAAGATTTCAGTCTGGAGGTGAAAGAAAAGGAACGAGCGAGCCTAAGGAAGATGGACAGACCAAGACAGACAAGACAGACAAGCCAGACAGACGACTACTACATAAATTTAGACCGGGGGGACATCAGTTGCGTTGACATGTATCTGTAGACTGCCAAGTTTATTATTTCATTTTTTTTGTTGCTTTATTCAGCTATAATGTAATGTATTCCGTTATAACGTACTTGACGCACTGTGGAAGGACGCCATGCATGTGTATGCTTACTTTTTGTTTCAGCCTGTTGGTTCTATCTGTACATAATTTGCAAGTCTCCAAGTACATAATGTACCTATAGATAACTATACAGATAGCTAACATAGAGAGCTGAAGGCGGGATCAAAATCTAAATTGGGAATATCCAAGTACACGCAAGATAAGCCAAGTAAGTAGACAAGAGTGTTTTATCAATGCCAGACAAAGAACAAGAAAATCAATAAGCGGTCAAGCCATGTCTGGCCATTCTTACATACCTATAAAAAAAAGAAGAAAAAAATGAATAAAAAGTATGCTTGCGTTGCATTTTGCACATCAGAAGTGCTGTAGTTTTCGTTTTTGATATTCTAGGCTAGTTCAAGTTAGGCTTAGCGTTAGTTAATTTAATGTCCTTCAACGGCCAAGCTAAGAACAAGAAATGGTCAATAAAAGGCAGATCAAAATATTGAGAACGATGAATAGAGATAGATATAATGTACACTGTGATGAAAAAAAAAAAGATTTGATTACAATGAAGCTTTAATGGGTGTCCGTTGATATCGTTAGAGATCAGCAGCGCTACCGGAACTCCTGGGGGTGGGAAGGCAGTCTAAAAGCAAGTTACAGCATTAATATGTATACATGATAGTAACTATGTAGCTGCACATCCATAGATGTGTGCCTACATACAAAGTATGTGAATGATACATGTATCTGTAAGTATATTGTATATGGACAAGGGACAATGGACAATGGACATATGTACATAGGTACATAGGTACATAGGTACATATCATATACAATTGTCCTACAACTATACAGACAATCACACCCTAATACTCGTTCTTCGACCTTTTTGTTCAAATTAGTGCAAACAGAACGGCAAACAATAGACTTTCGATCACTCATTTCCTGACTGCCTATACGTACCACTGAATTAGATTGGATTTTAATTTCATCATAGACGCGATCCCGACAAAACATAGATATCGAGAGTGATAGTTGTGGTCAGCCACATTGATGATATTCTTTATCAGCTCGGCTCGGAAAGATAGACAGAAAAGAAAGTACATTTCAAATACCAAAAGAGACAGAGCGGAGAAATCCCCGCTTCTACGATCATTCTTGGGTGACGAGTTGGTAGTTCTGCCTATTATGAAAATGGACATTATTATGCAGTCATGATTATGGAAGTGGCATTATGAATCAATTGTAGACCAGGTACATATCTAGTAACTGTTATGGCAGTTTGGTTTCATTGTAAACCTACTGTTTTGAAGCTTTGTTGATAGGAAATGAAGCTATCATGATACAAGATATTATCATAAAGTATGTATTATAAGTTATTGCAAAGAACTAAATCCAATCAAGTTTCTATCAAAGCATCACAACGATTCAGTGAATACTGACGAAGTGCTCAGTTATGGTAAAGTTATGCACTGTACATAATTCACCATGTCCACTGATCCTTTACCTTTCACTTAGTCTTCATCGTCTATCTCTGCCGCTCTCTCTGTTTTTCCTACAGCAACTCTAGTTCCCATCTTCCTCTCTTTCTCTCTCTTTCTCTCTCTCTCTCTCTCTTCTTCTTCTTCTTCTTCTTCTTCTTCTTCCTTGCTCCCGCCCCTTCTTCTCTCTCTCTTCTCCTTCGTGCTCACATGCTCATTTGTCCCCCCTTCCACCCAATATTGGCGTTTGAGATAAACAGACCCGTCTGCATATCACGTTACGACTTTCCTGTAGCTTTCCTTTAATTTTTTTTTTTTTTTCTACATTCCAGTTATTCTTAGATACTTCTCACTGTAGACAAGAAGATAAAATAGAAACAGAGGTGGCCGGGAAGTCGTATAGCCGAGCAAAAAGGCAAAATTTCTGTTACCACTCGTATTATTGTGCTGGCCGTGTTACCTAAAACTCATGCAACTCGCCGTGGCCGAAGTCTCATGATAAAGCCACCGACCCCGATCATTAGTCCATTTTTTGGGTTTTCTGAAGATGCCGTTGTAAAGCGGGCTCATCTAGACCGTTGCTAAACGCCCGTTTAACTCGAGCATTCCAGAACTGGAAATCACAGCCGACGAGTCATTATTTTACTAGGTCGTCTTCTTTATTCCTGTATCTTATATTACTCTTTTTTTTTGTGCCAGTCCGTCTTATTAGCTTGTGTACCGAGTGTAAATATTGGCAAACGGTTCTGTTTGGAGCTAATAAAACTAATGCAGAGTTCAAACGAAGCGTCAGGCAACACAACATCAACATCCTCGGCCTATGAGAAGCAGGATAACAGAAGGGTCAAGTGAGGGGGATAGAAATATGGAAGTGGCTTGTTACTGGTGTAAAGAAGGCAGTAGAGAGGAGGTTAGAGCTGTTTTATTGGATAACTAGAGTATCAACCTACCCTAACAGTCAGCCTTTGGGCTCTTAGATCGATGCTTCAGGCTTCAAGCTTCGAGTTTAGACATTGGGCTTGAGGGCTCTCTGGTACAATTGCCTTGTTCCCCCTTCTTTTTGGTTGCTAGTTACCCCATCTTCGTCTCTATTTTTTGCAGAGAATTGTGTGTCACGACAGCTTATCTGCATATGTTGTTAAATATATAAACCTCACGATTGCCCGCTGTCTTTGCCAACATTTTCTTCTTTTCTTTTCTCCACACTCTCAGCTATATCGAAACTCAACGTGTCTATTCATCCTTATCCGTCTCATTTCTTTAACGCTTCTCGCTTCTCTTAAGAACCTTGTTCCTATTTCAATCCCGCTTCTCTTTGACTTCGTCATCATCCATCTGCCAAACCACACCTTCCCTCTTTATTGTGAATCATGGCTAGCATCGCTGACCTCACTGACATCGGAGAGCTTATTGCCTCTGCTAGAGACATCAGCATCTTGGACAACAGCCCTAACCCCAAGCCAACCGATATCTTGAGCTATGTTCCGCCGGGTAACAGTTACGTCGCCGTCGGCGACGATATTGTCTCGTACAAGAACCGCCACTTGTACGGACTAGAGATGGCACAGTTCAGCAAGGATAACGGCACGCGCCTTGGCCAGTACATTTCTCGCGGTGTCTTGGGTAACAAGCTCTCGAATGATGCGAATAAGGGTAGTATCGCGTTTCTGTACCGCGTTGAACGCACTGAGAACGACCCGTCGGCTTCCTCTGAGGAGTATGTCATGAGCATCGGCAAGATGATGCCACCAGTTGAGGTCCCTTGCACCACGCCGTTCCGCTTCTCCACTACTGTAAGTATCCCTCCCTGCAAGAAAACAAGCATCATCACTCTAGTACTATTTGCTAATCTATTATCTTCTTACCTTGTATTCAGATCTGCAACAAGAAGACGAGCTTTTCGGGCTCTCTGTCCATCCTGCCCAATGAGGTTCTGTTCTCGATCTTCGAGTCTCTAGATGATCAGAATGACCGTCTGGCCTTTGCAATGACCAACAATTTCATGATGAAGGTGGCGTCGAAGTTCTCGATCATGATGCCTGTTTGCCCCAAGTATCTTGACCCCCAGCGCACTCTTCCCGATGGCATTCTACGCTTCATGTCACTCATGAAACTAGGAAGCAATGTGACGCCCGGCTTCCCCCAAACTCGGCTATGTATCCAATGCCAGATGTGCCGTGAGACTAAGCCCGAAGCGTGGGTTTCTGAACGTGATGGCTGGATGTTACAGGAAATGACTCGCCTTGTACTCCCGTGCTATGATCCCTTCGTCCTATGGAACTACGTGACCGACGCTTGGCAGATCGGCCACTTCGAGATTTGCCCTGGATGCTGGGTCGATAGACGCCGCCGCGGTTTCGAGATTCTCCTGTCGATTCAACAGTTTCCTCCCGTGCAGTGGACGGAGATCCCTCGGGACAGCGTCATCATGCACCGTCTCGGCTAAGCTGTGATGGAACTGTCTTCTAGGCTACGATTTGGTTCGATTTATGATCAGTTACAAGACCAGTCTTTTGCATAGACGATAGAAAATCAAGCACTTAAGCCGACAGCAGTGGTAGTGATAAGTCAGATAGTTATGTTGTTTTAGGGTTGTCAGTATTGAGTTAGAAATTGGAGTATTACAGTGGAAGTATGATAACCCTAGTTTAGTCGGCAAGTGCGGTAATAATAGTATTATTTGTTATGGAAATATGTATCAGTATCGGCATTAAATAAGTTATTGCAGTGAATGCCGGCTTGCATGTAAATCAAAGCTTGAAATGGTTGTGCTTTCCAGTATCAAACTTGTATATAAATCGAGTACTAAGTATTACCAAATATTTAGCTAGTTGCGGTGACGTTGGGCTCCATATTAGAGTCAGACAACCAGCTCCAGGATCCAGGACACAAAATAGCAACACTTTAGTATCCCTGTAGCCCTAATAAACAAAATTCCCCTTCTCCCCTTTTGCCCTGTTTCATTTTGCCCATCGAACTGACGTTAAAAGCTTAGGCCGTTGTACAACGCTGACTAATGTGCTTAATTTTCATAATTTTCTTCCTGCTCTTTCAGTATCCTCGCCTCCTCCTCCCTTGCCGCCTTTCTCTCCAGCAGTTTCGTCAATTTTTTCGCGGTATTGAAGACACCATTCGTGCCCACACCGCAAGCCGCACACGTAGGGTCTTTACGATAGCGTTGGAGAGCGCACTTCTCGCAGAAATAGTGGTTGCAGCGAGTCAGGATCGGCGCCTTGTAGTCTCCCTTGCAGATGAAGCACTTGAACGGGATAGTTTCGAGCAGGGCGGCCTCGGCCTCATCGAAGCCTTTCGAGTCGGGGTTCGCGGCGTTGTTGTTGTTGTTGTTTTTGTTGTCTTTTGCTGCATTGGCGACTATCGTGCCGCCCATGTTCTTGCGCCCCTTGGATACCGTTTCCCACTCCCGGTCCAGTTGCCAGCCTTGCAGGACCTGCTCTCGTGAATGGAGGAACTTGCAGTTGTCGCCGAAACCGCAGAAGCCCGTCTGCTTGTAGTCCTTGCACACATCGGGGGCATAGTCGGTCACTGTGATAGTGCGGATATTGGTCGCAGCCTTGATCGGCCCGAAACTGCGGTTTGGCGCGTCGGGGTTCTTCTCGAAGAACTTGGTCTGGTTGGCCAAGCCCTTGTAGGTCCCATCTGCTGCCACTAAAGAAGCCTTGGTTCGACTCGCATCCTTATCTTTGCCTTTTCCGTGGACTGAGTCTGCCTGGTCATACCATTCTAGCTCCTTGGTGGCATCGTTGACGCTCGTGATACCGGCCGTGCGGTCTGCGGCAAATTCCGTGGCCTTGAGCTCGTCGCTTGGCTTGTTCTTCTTGGCAGCTAATGATGATGAAGACGCTGAAACAACCGCGCCAGTCGTGCTTTTCTTGTGTCGTTTCACGCGCTGCCCTGTCTCTTCATCGTCCGTCATCTCAAACCCCGAGTCCGAGTCGTCCGAGTCTCCACGCGGAGGTGTCGCCACACGCTTCCGGAGGTTCTTGCTCTTCGCGCCGCGTTTCTTGAATAAAACTACGGGCGCAGCAGGTGTCTCATCAGTAGTTGATTCCATGATGACGAGATTTTTGTGTGTTGTATGGAGATATGAATGTGTACAAGTTGTGAATGAGTATAGTTCCTAAAGTAGGTCTAAGCAACAATTGCCGCCGTAATTATTGCCAAACTTATGAATATCGCTGGCTTTGTGTTTTATGATGTGTGTCGTATAGTTTTTCCTATTATATTTCCTAAGTTTTGCTTCTAATTCTTCTGTTTTAGATAATTAATAATGTACACAATACTAGAAAATCAAGAATCATCTATAGCCTTGACTACGGGGCTAAAAAAAGTTATGCAGCAATTATTCAATTTATCCACTCACTGATCGTGCATAAAATATGTATTTACGCCTTTTGGTACACAGTGTGTAGCTCCGTGCGTTCTTGTGTTATACTGTGTGTTATTTGGAATATAGTAACCCTAAGGGATGTCTTCACAACCTCTGGTTATCAAAAATACTGACACTTCGACATATTATATGAGTTGTCACTATTTTATCTCTTTCTTTTTGTACTTTTGCTTACTTGATCGACTCATGTGAAATTGCATCACTTTTCCCAATATGAACAAGTCCTTCCGAGCCTTGGAAAATGAACAAAAGCACTCGACATAATTTTACATGTCACGAAAAAGCCTTCAAACACAGCTTTCCTGCGAAAGAGAAGACTATGTAATTAATCGCCGACTATATCAGACGCTGTACTATCTATCATACTTGCTCTAGGATGAGCGGTCAGAAGCATACCGACGGAAAAGGTGAGCAAGTCAGAAAATAGAAAGATGGAGATAGTGGTGGCTTGCGTCTTGCTGCTGGCAAAGGCGTGCGTGATGTGATATCCAATGAGAATCGATATACTAATCTCCCCTCGGTCTTGGGACGGGTAGATGCTTCAATCCGAGGGAGCCACAGCGCTTAGAATGCGGGCAGCCCAATACAGTTCACAAATGAGAAGACGGTGAGATGGCGTAATGTTGTTGCTGCCTTGGGCACCGGTGCTTGATACGGCAAAGAATTCGGAGTAGCCAGTCTAGAAGGGTCGGAGATACGATGGCTGACCATCTTGGCTCTATGCCAACACATAACCTGAAAAAACTGCATAAGATGTCTCTCAATCCTCCAAGCCATCTTTCTATCTCATTCTCTTTGCTTCTCTATGTTCCGCGTTCTCTGCCCTCGTCGTGCTTCGGCTGACCACATATTTACATTTATCAAGACACATACAAGTCCTGCAGCAGCTCTACAACCTATGAGAATCTAGAGCTAGCCCACACTGGCTCGATTTCTTTTGGGTATAGCTCATGCGGATCAGGCAAAACGAACTTTCACACGCCCTCCATTGTTGTATATACGCCAGAGCTGTACCACCATTACCCTAAACTAGACCAAATCCCTGCTTTTTTCGCCGTATTATCTTTATCTATGTATATACAAGTACATAGTACAAATGGGTGACATACAGGCCTACCGCGTTGTACGTTGGTGCTCCTGATAACGAGTATCGGGGAGGTAGCGATACTGGCACGTACTTACTGGAGGCGTATATTATATTATACATGCACATGCAATAGAAGACAGCCAATTCCAAGCTTACTGCCACGCTGGCCATACAGATATAACATGTTCCAACTAAGCATAAGCATTCCATTTTCACTCTGGGTGATGCATATCAAGGTCTTGATATATTTGTCGTCCTAGCCTTACTGGCTATGCATCTATCTATCTGGTGGAACTATTTTCACAAAGTAGTACTGTATAGGACATATATCCATCACTAGACCAGAGTTCAAAAAACAGACACAAGCACTAATAAGAAGACCCTAGAAAGCGGGCCGGGCTGCTTAGCCAAGAAGACGACTTGACTCGTGTTACCTTAAAAATTATAGCTATATACATATACCATGGCTGAAAATAGTATGGTGCATTTCGGAAAACATTCATTTAAGCCGAGCAAATTCAAGTCGACAGTGTATAAATTCACACATATTGCTGTGGTTGAGGGGGGTCTAGTGAGGGGGGTCTAGTGATTGGTGATAGATAGTGAATTGCACCCCCCCCACACCCCCTTCACGTTAGCGTTTGTTCAGCTGGTAGAATGCATTCTAATGGGCTAATATAATTGCACATCTGCAGACCTACACACCTTCACACACACACACATGCTGACTAGGCGTAGACACATACATACACATATGTAGCATTGCTCCCAACACACTAACGCGAATGTGCTTGGCCGTCACCGCCTTTCCTCTTTTGTCTACCCGACCTCGAGCTGGAAGAAGAAAGCAAGAAGGAGAAAACAGGGCCACGAACCACCGGCCTTTGATCTTTGATGGTGATAATCCTGCAGTGTGAATAGCTGCATATAATCGTTTGACCAACCTTCTGCATGAAAGGACTGCGAAAAAAAGCCATCGGGCGCCTACGAGATAAAATGCAAAATACCAAAAATAAAATTAGAAAAAAAAAAACACGAGATTGGCTGGCTTTTTGTGCTCAACTTTGACTTCTCTTTTTTTCGGGTAGTCTGCTAGCCCCCGCGGACTTTCGACGGTCGTT
>RHLR01000478.1:0-19587 GCA_009806335.1 Davidsoniella australis | reverse complement strand
AAGAAAAAAAAAAGAAAAAAAAGAAAAAAAAAAAAGAATAAAGCCGCTATTTACATGCTACCAAGGCATTATCAAAGAAGTACCAAAGAGAAAATAAAGTAAATAAAAAAAAAACATCGGTGCTAGCCTCCATGTCATCGTCGTCATCTTATATTAATTACAGCATCAACAAATCTCCATTGTTGTCTTGGTTCTGTGATGGGTGCATGATGCCCTGCGGATCATGAGCACTCACTACATAAGGCATGCCAGCACCACCACCGCCTCCAAAGATATCGCCGCCATCCAGGTTCATCGACGCCATCTGTGGCGTCAGGCTGGAAAATAGCATCAGCATCACTGATAGCCTGTGCTGATGCCGCAGCATTCGGGTGTCCAGATAGCGGTGTGGTCGGCGTCGTCGGAGATGTCAAGGGAGCTGCTAGATTGGCAGTGGTCAGTAGGCCCATGGACTTCTGGCTTTCGCCCATCGTCGGGATGTTCTGCCGTTGCAGCGCTGGAGAATCAAGCAGTCTACGTGGTCGCGCCGACCGGAACACGCTTTGTACCGGCTTGAGGTATACCGTGGCCAGAGTGCCAACATTGAGACACATTTCTTCGAGTGTATGCGGGTCGAGTTTCTCCGACTCTGAGCTGATGGCCGGCTTCTGGCCCATAACGACCTGCTTGGCTGCTACCATGTCCGTTGAAAGTAGACGCCAGTACATGTAGGCACGGTCACGGAGATCTGGATTGTCCGTTTCCTCCGTGGCCCACTTGAGTACTCTAGGAACAAGCTCCTGGCCCTTGGTAGGCCTCTGAATAAACAGTTTGACGGTAGCCGTTAGAAGCGCAAGTTGTACCTCGACAGGTTCTTCGGAGAAGCTGTACAAAAAGTCTTCCAGAAGAGCATCACTATTCTCAATGCGATCGGCGTACTGGCCGATGACCCAAACCATGGCCGCCTTCGCTTCCGGTTCGTCTAGCGAATCAAGATGTTCGCAGAGTGTGCCGATGATAGACTCGTACTGATTGGGGTATTTGCGGAAGATATTTTTAATCACCACAGTTGCCTCTTGCACAATGTATGTGACCTTAGTGGCTACAAGCTCCAACAAAAGGTTAATACAGCGGTTAGCGGCAGGCTCAATCTTGATGGCCAACTTGCCGATGGCCCTGACTGCTTTGCGAACAAAGTGCACATCGATTTCCGTAGCGTATTCACGCAGCTCGGTAAGAACCTCATCAATGTTTTTCTCGTTGGCTAACATGAATATGAGTTCCAGCTTGGTAACCTTAACGTAGATAGGGTCGTTGTACTTGCAGAAGAACACACGGATATCATTCCGCAGCACTTCCGGCCGTCTCTGTAGAATCAACAGGGCGTTTCTTAGAGCGAGATACTGCACTTCGGGGCCCTTAGCAAGCAGAGTTACAAGTGGCGGAGAAAGCTTCCGACACAGTACTGCAATGTGCTTCTGGTCAGCAATATAGTTCATGAGGTAAAGCACCACCCTGATACATGTCAGGACGACCGACGAATTCGAATGCGAAAGGCGAGGAGCTATGCGCTCTGCCAATAATACTGCCTCGCCCGATTCCTGTGGGACATAAGACATGAGGGCCTCCAAGATATAGGTCTGGCCCCATTCTGAGCAATCAGGCAAGATAGCAACCATCTTCGAAGCATTGCTATAGTCAATGGTGAGCTTGATAGCATCACTACGCTCCCAGATATCCATGAGGGCTGCTAGAGCACTAGCAACAACTGTTGGGTTGTCATCCCGCAGCAATGCATTGAGGCGGTCGATAAGATCTGAGGATTCTACCATAACCTTATCATGGTCGTAAAGCTTGGCAACACAGAATGCCGCCGTCTTGCGCACATACGGATCAGGATCATTCAACAAGCGCTTGACTTGCGGAACAGTAGCCTCCACATATTCGTGTACGTGGATATATGACATAGTACGGAGTGACAGAGCACGGATAAGCGGGCTATGGTCCACCATGTCCTGTTCCAGAACTGGCAGAGCCTTGATGGCGATATCAGGACGGAGACGGGCATAGTTCACCAAGAAAAGGAAGCACCTAGTTGTTGTCAGTACTGTAGTTACTCGAACGCAATATCTAGCTTATCATATATCTTGATTTCTTACATTTTCTTGATCTCCAAGCTGGGGATGTTCATGCAGCCAATGACATCGGGGAAAAGAGCCACCATATCATTGTTGCTCATGGTCATGTTTGCCACGATCTTCTTCAAAGCGACCTTCTTGCTCTGGAAGTTCTTTTCTTTGCGTGCACCGCCCTGGTTAAGTTCGAGCCTCAGCTCGGCAACTTTGCCCTGCACAGTAAGTCGTTTATTAGCATGATGATTTACGCCGATGACAGGCGGGACATAGGCAAGGAACATTTCAGAAACCACAAGCCCAGAAATGTTGCCGATTTACGCATATTCGTGACCCAAGAGACTCTTGTAAAGAGGAGAAAAGAAGATAGCCAAAATGAGAGTTCAAAGGAAGCGTGTGGCGCCGTCTGGTAAAATATTTGCGCAAGGAATTTGTGAGGACAGGGAAAACAAAAAAGAAACCATGGGCAAAAACAGCCACTAGGAACGAAGAAGCGATTCTGTTTCTACCATTGAGGACCTCCAAAGAGCGCGCAGAATACGGTTATAGATGGCAGTGCCTATGGTGGCTACCCAGGTCTAAATCCGCGTTGCGCCCGTTCAAGAATGCATTTATTCATGACCTCAGAGTGCATATGGAGCTAGCAGAAAGCGTCGATTCAGCGCAAATTATACTATAAGGCATTGGTTCTAGGCGGATGGGGTAGACGGGCATCCACTTGCAAAGGTGGTGCGAACGCGGGTATCGACACAGAGAACATCGGCAGCACCAAACAATCTAAATCAGACACCACACCGTATCCGTCGGCAATTACTTGACGCTCACTAGTAGGCTACCACTTCAATTTCCTAGGTTCTCTCTCGCCCCCCCCCCCCAAAAAAAAAGAGCGAGGTGGGTTGTATGTGTGATGGGGTGGGTTTGGGTTGTTTATGACAGAACACTGCTACTTACTCGGGCAAATAGCTTTGAATCGCCCTGGCTAGACATTTTGGCGCCTGTATACAAAGGTTTCTCAAGATGGCGTCGATATATCCGTAGTGCGTCGTGGTCGTCCCAAGACAAACTATCTCGTTTCGAGCTTGTGTGTAGATGCGGATTTGTTTGACAAAGTCGTCGCCGTTATATTGAGGGCAATCAGGACCTCGGCTTCCACCAAATAAGTGTCGACTCTTAACTAGCAGGTATATAGTGTAGTATAGTATAGTATCGGGTGAGGATGAGGGTGGATGGCGGCACGATAGGCCGGGTGCGTCGGCTTAAGACGAGGTTGATCGGATCGATGTCGGTAGGCGGCTTGGCAGAAGGATAACAAAGAGATAGCTGAGAGATACGACGAGCTAGAAAATCGTAGATAAGAGCAGTCTGTATATTCGAAGCGTTGTATTTGGCGTAGATTTCGTGCGGACTGGAACAGGCGGACCAGAATAGAAAGATAGAAGATGCTCGCTCTGTCTCGAATTGAGGCGACACGAACAAGCTATGCAGGCCGTTGAAATTAAAACGTTCAGCCGGACGCTGCAATCGATGGGCGAGCGAGAAAGAGGCTGAGTATTGCAAGACCTCAATTTAGACAACAAGAACGAGGCTGAAAATATTATTCAGCAGCACGAGATAGGCAGGCAGTAAATTCAGTGTTGACAAGTTAATTTAGTCAAAAGTGAGCAAGGTAATTTATAGTAGCCGGACCTTGAGCGCCGGGATTCAAATGCTAGAAAAGGAGAGCATTTTAGTCTAGTAGCTCTATGTACACTAAGTTGTCATGGACTAGAGCGTACTACAATCATCATATAACAACCGATATTCTACCGCCGGATCGAAGTATACGAAGACCACAGCGACCACAACAAAAAGTCTACATCACATATCAAAGGGCTTCCTACCTCAATTCAACCATGATCTTGAGTCTGGAAATATGGTTTACTGCTTGAAAGTGTTGATTGCATTCATGGAGTAGTTATTCATGTTCATGTTCATATACAACTATTCATACATGGCTACGTACAACAACTACGTATCTAACCAGATGTAAAAATCTAGAGAATACATATGTATATTCACTATAATTTGTTTCTTGCGGTTTCTACCATACAAAATCTATAACATGTGAATAATCCACTCAATGATCTAAATATAAATTTCAATGTGCGATCTGAAGCAGTTCAGGTCCTCGATACTGAAATGACAAAACTCGGCGCAACTTGCCTTGCTTTTCTAAACAGCCGCTCAAAAGTGGGGACTCTCTATAACGACCACCATGTCCTAGCTTTTATTCATCACATCAATAAGCTCAAGCTTCACATAGCACAATATAAAATACGTGTTTTCGACACTCAAATCAACATATACAATATTCACAATGGCGAAAGATACGGCTACTTCATATATTGATGTTCCCTCTTGGGTTCGCGATATCCAGTCACCACCGGCATTTCGCAGCAAGGCAAATAACATTGCCGATCCTCCACTATATCCTACGTCAACTGTGACCACTGGCAAGGTAAGAATGGAAAAGAATGTTGGCTTTCTATTCTCCTGCTAATATTTCTATGGCAGAAACAAAAAGATATCAAATCAGTAGCTCAACGTGAGCAGCCTACACCCGAGGAGATGGACACACTCAAGCTCAAGAAGGCATGGGAAGTTGCCCAGGCCCCAGTCAAAAGCCTTCCCATGACGGCATTCATGATGTACATGTCTGGTAACTCGCTACAGATCTTCAGTATCATGATGGTTGTAATGGCATTCAAGAACCCATTGGTAGGTCTGATGAACACCAACCAGGCCTTCGAGCGCTTCGTCACCGAACGTAACAGCGGTTCTATTATCCAAGTCAAGGTTGTCTATATTATCTGCCAACTAGTCGCCCTTGCTGTCGGTATTTGGAAAGTAAATTCGATGGGCTTACTACCGTATGTATCAACTCTATCATCTCGACCTTCTCGCTCGATATCATGGACAGACCATAAGTTAACCCTTTTTAGAACGACTCGCTCAGACTGGCTACTATGGGAGACGGCGCGTACACCTCTAGAGACTGCTATTCCGGCTTTTTGATACCTCTTGCTATTGCTACATGAAACAATATTACATTACATAATAATAGACTTCGCGCATTTCTTATATTCAACGATAACTACTTATGTAGTATTTTAAATCGGCATCGGAATTGAGTTCTCATATAATAACCCTAACCTATACCCTGAATGTGTCTCGGCCAATAGTATTTTGACACGGAAGCAGAGCAATAAGCTTTCATGCCACATAGTTTGACCTGTGATAATGCTAAGCTTGGTCAGCGCCTGAGTTCCTAAAGCTTCCCATTGTTTGCGACAACTAGAAATTTGACTTCTTTTAGGCCATATATTCATTACATCTACCATATCTATAGAGACATGACCGATCTCACTGCGGAACTGAATAGGCTACTGAAGAGCCTAGAAGCTCCTCTG
Source organism: Davidsoniella australis (assembly GCA_009806335.1). NCBI lineage: Eukaryota > Fungi > Ascomycota > Sordariomycetes > Microascales > Ceratocystidaceae > Davidsoniella > Davidsoniella australis. The sequence continues at coordinate 14,027 of RHLR01000478.1, read as the reverse complement.
ATCAAACGCCATCAATTCAAGATCAATGACGTCGATACATTTCTGCGCGAAGCATACCGCATAGTATGTAGCTACAAGAAATACTCATATCACTCCAAAGCATATCATTAATCTAACACGCTATCTATCTCTACAGACTTCCTTAACGTCCGACCTTCACACTGAGCTAAAAGATGTGCGCAAAGCATATCTCTCCACCGTCCCACCGCGAAAAGCACAACTTCGCCATGCGCAACCGACCCAACATCGAATAATGACGGATCGAGAACGCGAAGATATTGATGCAAACGCCAAATCAATGATTCGTGAACTCAACGCGAGTATCCGGGCCTTAGACGACGCCGAACAATTACGACGAGAAACACAGGCAGCCATCATCCAGAAACGGTTCGCTAGCGGCTTAGGTGCTTTCGGGTCATGGGCAGCCGGTGGACTGGTGAATATAAGCAAAACCAAAGAACACGCAGATTCCGAAGAGAGCTCAGCGCAGATAACATTACATAGAGATGGTGTTCTATGGCTGTTGCGGCGGAGGCTCGAACTGTGTTGTGCCACACAACAGGAAATGATGGAGGCCCGACTGTCCAGAGAATTAGAGAAGAGCAAGAGTGTGTTGGCACGATCAGCACAGGTGAATATCCCATTACCGGGTATGCAGCCAGGCACAGGGAAGAATAGTAGACCGAGTGGCTATAATGATAACGGCATGCTACCGCCCGGAGAGGACGGGTCTACCACGGCGGCTAGAGCTCAAAGTAACTACGCACCCGATCTTACGCAAGAGCAGATTCAGCTGTTCGAGCAGGGAAACCGAGCAATGATGGAGCACTATGAAAGTGCGCTAGACAAAGTCAGGTACGTGTGAACACACCACCGGTGGAAATGATCTATTTATTGCATGGTATATCACGATGTAGCCGCTAATACTGGATGGTATACAGAGGAGCGGAGAAGTCGCTAGTCGAGATCTCCGAGCTACAGTCATTGCTAGTCAACAATCTAGCTACGCAATCAGCACATATCGATCAGCTAGTTGTTGATTCATTAACGACGACAGATAACGTCAGTGGAGGAAACAAGGAACTGAAGAAAGCGACCCAGAGACCCAGCACAGCAAGATATACGTTCTTTGCAGCAAGTGGGCTATGCGCATTTTTGATTATATGGGATCTAGTAATATAAACATAGAAGAGAAGCGCATCTATCGATGCTCTTTCAAACACACACAAACTTATACGAGGGGAAAAAAAGTCGTGGCAATGGACTGTGTTAATTCCTAGGGTCTATGCCATGTATCCTCGGCGCAGGCTGAAAACGGCATGTGATTAGGCCAACATATGGTATCGTCGGCATAAAATATCGCCAACAACACAGCATATGATCGGCAGCGGATAGAAGAAATGGATCATTAAACGTGGGTAACAAACCGCACCAGTACCATTTTTGGGGGCTATCCTAAAATATATAGCTAGATCAGGCGGCGAATTGTTTACCGGGTCTATCGGCACATAAATATATGATATCTTTATATAAAACGACGCGGAACCTATTGTCTCACTGAACGGTGTCCTTATATATCAACCTAAGGCAGTTCCCTCCTGTTATTATCACTTGACAATATATATTTACTTCATAGGCGATTCTTTGCTGCATCATCTCACTAATCGATACCACATACAACTATATCAAACTCCTACTACGCGGGAAAAATCCAGATCCGGTACTCCCCAAGAGAATCTTCGTACGATTTTACCCCTCGTTTACTTTTTTTTCCTATTTTTTCATGGCTTGCTTGTTGCTAGGTGGCGTTCTTTATTTTTCTTTAATTGCGGCTGTTATTTCTCCTGTCTCTTCACACATAAGGATAAGTAAGTTCGGCTGGACTGCGACTTTTTTTCATGCATGTTACGCTGCAAGAAAGTAACTCCAGAAACATCACAAGACCTGAAAAAAGGATATTAAAGGATATGAAAAAAAACGACAAAATCAAAACACGGGTGTCCGGGCGAGTGCCTTATTTGGCCCTTTTGTATGTCGACTAATATCTTCCCCCTCTTCAGTGCTCTCGGTTGGGATTCTATATGGGCTGCTTTGTTTACCGAGGTGACCGCCAAGATACTTTATAAGCCTCGCTGTGATGCTCCGATGCTAGCAATATTGCCTTCTTTTCTACTGTTTATATATGGCGTAGCAACAGAGGCGACATCACAGTGAATACCCGACAGAACTCTGTGGCCAGGCAGCTCATATTCCGTTATACTGCCATGCCAATGGTAATTGCGACACAGACACAGGCACAATCGGTCTTTCCCTTTGAGTTTGTTGTTTTCGGGGACTATGATATAAACAGAAGAGAAGAGAGGGGAGCATGTCTTCAAGGCTTCGTTTTTTGGGTCTTGTCTCATAGTTCTGTGTACATACATATGGCTATATGTACATATATAGCTTTTGATGACTGACTTAATAGATCTAGCCGGGTCTTAGATGTACATATACATAGATGCACATTTCACCGTTCTTAGCGTACAACTAGATTGCGCATCATCTCGCTTTACCCTCCAACAAGCCAGCTAACTCATTAGATAGCATCACTCCTACTATATACATGTGTGCCGATCTGACGACCCTATCTATCTAGGTTCCTTTATCGTCTCCGTGCGTCCGCAGCTGACCGTCTCCGTCGCTCCGGGCGTTGATCCCACCTTTTCCTGTCTTCCCAACCGATATCTGCCAATCAGTCTATACTTTACTGAGCCTCAGTTACACTGTGGTCGTATCTATCGATCCAGTTGACCATTTGGAACAACGGTAGACATCGCCGAAACACAACACTCAGGCCAAAAGTACGTTCTTGTTATTCCCTTTGTGCAGACAACTAGCGAGAAAGGAGAAAGCTACCCCAAAAGAATCAATCAATATTTGCCGTACCGTTACCGTATCGCACAAAAGAAGCTCTCTCCCAAACCAGGGGCCAATAAACGACATCGCATTACCCTTCCTTCCTTCCTAGTTGTACTTGTACGCTAAGACCCCGATCGGGCAACAACTCAGAACGGACCTTCGAGAAACAATCCGAAAAACAAGAAGACCAAGCACGATAAAAGAAGTAATTGTTATAGAAAAAAATTGAGTTACTGGCTAAAGGAAGCGAGGTTGAAGATAAACAATAGATAGATAGTCCTTGTTTCTGGGGGACCACAGTGGATACCGCGCCATTTCTTACACATCACAGGCTATCGGGGTCGCTATCGCAACATCTGCTGAGAAGCTCAGTCCCACTAACTGCTAACAAACCCCACTGTAGGAAAGGCAAGCCAGCAGGCGATCCAGGCACCAGAATTGTTTAGTCCCGCGGATTTGGCGGACTCATAAACGGTCATGATGCCCCGCGGTTCCGCACCTTTAGCGCCATCTTCTTGTGTGATCACAACGTCATCTTCTTTTTTATCAGCACCGTCTTCTGCTCCCCCTTCTCATTTACCATCCTCTTCTTCTGCTCCTCATCGCTCTACACCAAGCTTGTCTCTAGCCTCTGCCCACCAGCGTCTACAGTCCATATCCAACCACATGTCGTCTTCTTCAGCTCCCGCCGTCTCGGTGTTTAGTGCCGATGTGGTTCCGCAGGCGCCTGAAGATGCCCTTTTCGGCCTCATGAGAAACTACCGCGCTGATACGGATCCCAGAAAGGTTGACCTGGTTAGTACATTTCTCTGTCTTGTGTGGTGCCTACTATCACCAGAGGCATCGCCAACCAACAAATGTCTGCACAGAGAAGACTAACACTGCTACTATCAGGGCATCGGTGCTTACCGCGATGAGTCTGCCAAGCCTTGGGTTCTCCCTGTCGTCAAGAAGGTATAAAAGCACACCAATCAGTCCATCCAATATTCCATATCCTCCTTCGGTCAAGCCAACCCTCACTAACCACATATATACTACTCAGGCCGAAGCTATTCTCGCAGCCGACCCCGAGCTGAACCACGAATATGCGCCCATTCTGGGCATCCCTGCCTTCACTAGCAAGGCTGCCGAGCTGATCATCGGTGCGAACTCACCTGCCATTGCCGAGAAGAGAGTCTCGTCTGTCCAGACCATCTCCGGAACCGGTGCTGTTCACATGGGCGCGCTGTTCCTCAGCAAGTTCTACAACGGCAACCGCCAGGTCTACATCTCGACTCCAACCTGGCCCAACCACAACCAGATCTTCACCAACGTTGGCCTACCCGTCGTTCCCTACCCGTACTGGAACAAGGAGACACGCGGTCTGGACCTGGACGGCATGCTGAAGACGCTGTCGGAGGCTCCCGAGCGTTCCATCATTCTGCTACACGCCTGTGCTCACAACCCGACCGGTGTTGACCCGTCGCAGGAACAGTGGAAGAAGATTGCCGAAGTCATTAAGCAGAAGAACCACCTGCCCTTCTTCGACTCGGCCTACCAAGGCTTTGCCTCGGGTGACGTCGTCCGTGATGCCTGGGCCATTTCGTACTTCATTGAGCAGGGCTTCGATCTGTTGCTTGCTCAGAGTTTCGCCAAGAACTTTGGTCTGTACGGTGAGCGTGCGGGTTGCTTCCACGCTGTAGCCTCCAGCGCCAGTTTGGCTGTCGATTCTTCCGTGGCTACCCGTGTAGCCTCGCAACTCGCCATTCTGCAGCGCTCCGAGATCTCCAACCCGCCGCTGTACGGTGCCCGCATCGTGGCCACTATTCTCAACGATGCCGCGTTGACCGCCGAGTGGAAGGAGAACCTACGCACCATGTCCGGTCGCATCATCACCATGCGTGAGGCGCTACGCAGCAAACTCGAGGAGCTCAAGACCCCAGGCACTTGGAACCACATCACTAACCAGATCGGTATGTTCAGTTTCACTGGCTTGAGTGTTGCTCAGGTGTTACGCATCCGTGAAGAGTCACATATCTACATGACCAACAACGGTCGTGTTAGCATGGCTGGTCTAAACACTAGCAATGTTGAATATGTTGCGCAAGCCATTAACAAGGCCGTTCGTGAAGTCAACTAAAGAAAAGAAAAGAAAACAAAGAAAAGAGGAAAAGAAAATATTTTGCTTGCTGCTGTACTTATACCTATCCTTTTTTTATCTAGTTTCTTCGGTCTCGGAACATTATTACTCGTTGGCGTATTGCTTTTGTTTTTTTTACTTTTGAAGGGTTTCCTAAAAACCATAACCTCTGAACTAGTTAATTCAACCTCTTTTAAAAAAATATGTTTATGAAAAACCACAATTGCGAATCATCTTACTTTTTTGTGCTCAACAATTCTGTGACTCTGTGGCGTAGACACTTAAAATGCGACTTACTGGGTTGGTTAGGGTTATATCGAACTTTAGGGTATGGACACAGAAACTCCCCCTTTATTAACTATTGAATCTTTCTTTGTACACTAGTTTCTGACTGCAACAACTAACTAAATAATATTCAACAGGGGCTGAAATTGGGTAGCTTGTGTGGGACTGATCTGATTATTGTGATGTCTCATATAAGAGCGTATTCTTCAATTTAAGACTCATCTGATTGAAGTTAGACTAAGGAAATAGCATAAGCTAGAAACGTTCTATAGATTGAGAAAAGAGCAATATGAAGATCAAATTTTTCTGGCCCTGTGCTCCATTCAACGATGGATACGCTTGCCAGGCCAGGGATTATGATCTTGGTGACGAGGCAAGGAGATGAGGGTGGGTTTTCCAGAGATATAGACAGCATGGGGTAAAAGAAGCAATGAAGAGAAAACAGACAGCTTGATACATAGTGTCTGTCTGTAGGACTGTATGTACCACATGTGTAATAGTCGGTTGGCTCTGTCTATCTGCCTGTACTAAGAGCATACATATAGTTGGAAGGGATACAAAGCATGCTGTACCTGAGGGTTAAGGGCTGGCTTGTTTGTGATTTACTTGGAGGCAGAATGAAGAGTAGGGATTCAAATGAAAACCGGTTGTTTAGACTGCATAGAACGATGTTGATTTTGAATCGAACCGAGTCTTCTCCCCCTCCTCACGCAAGGCATGGAATTAATAGAACAAAAGAGGCTAGTAAGTATGTATTGCAAATGTAGATTAAACATCTTCATAGCCATAAGTTTAATGAATTAAAAAAAATATATATATATATTAAGCCTAGCTTTTTGTTTAATCTGATTGACACATTATATTTCTCCAGATGTGCAATGAAAGTCACCGGCGGAGACAAACAACAGCAACAATCACACCAAGAAAAAGGCGGTCAACAGTTGATGTAGCTATATGCCTGTTCTATTGCTATGGTATGTGTTGCCGTTTAAAGTACGAGCTAGTATATTGCGAACTAGCTAAGAAGAACACAGGGAACAACAATGCGCTGTCAAAAAGGCTACAAATGAAGGATGAGAAGACTATTGTTCTACATAGAATATTTGTATAGTATGTATTCACAAAAAGGCGGTATTTCGCGACTTTAGAATCGCAAGTGAGTAGTAAATAAGAATAGACACTATTGATAAATTAATTGCATACAACTATACATGTCATTCTGGTTTAAGCGCAGGTGCAACCAGACCAGACCAAGCTTGGCTTAATCGACTGGCAACTGAGGGACTGGTTGATGGCGGACGACGGCGCTGACTAAGCTCGTTACCGGGCCAACGAGGCTGTGTTGTTGACACTAATGTAGAACCTGCCTCGTTCACAGACAAGCCCGATGAGCAACAACCACAAAACCCATGTCTCCATGTTCCCATGTTATTTACCATGTATTTTATGTCTAACTTTAAGGGACCGCTGCAGCCGCTTGGATAAACGAATGCCGTGGCGACCAGCAGGCTGAGAGTGGTAGTTACTCTTGGGACGGGCGGCTCGATCGGGCAATGGAATAGGCTTGTTGTTGACTTTTCTGGCCAGCAGCTTTCTGGGCAACTTCCTGGGAAACTTTGTAGCAAGAGGCCTGTGGATAATCTAGCTTGGGTAGCTTCCAAGTTGGGAAGTTCATCTATGGGCCAAGGTTCGCTCGCTTGTTTCCAAACCCTTTCTTTTTTTTCTTTCTCTTCTTTTATTTTTTCTTTTGTTTGGTTGCTATCCCAATCATCATCAAATCCATCAAGATATCCAAAACAATTTGCTATTGTTCATCGAAATAGTACTTGTTTTTGCCTTGAATTCTCATAGAAGGCACTGAGCTTCTTTGACTAGCCACTATAGCCCTCACTCCTGGAGCTTCAATCTTTCATTCCACCGGCATAACTTCAGGATTTATTGCGAAGATTTACGGGTGCCGGTGGCTTGTGATTGTCTCACAGCATCGCATCTTCTATTGCTCTGCACGCCAGTCGTCTATACAACGACCTCGTCCATTACGACTCTAGCATATACGAAGCATCGAGCTTCATTCCAGCGTCTCTCACATAGTTGATCAAGCCCATTGTATAGCGCCATCTATCGTCCACTATGGACCGCCATCGCCGCCCTCAGACGCCTACGCGGCCACCCGAGTACATGCTGCCCGGCTACGACGATGAACCTGAGGTATCGCCAACTCATGCCGCAGCCGTCCGTTTGTTGACATCGCACGAGGATTATGATCCGAACTCTATGAGACACCACCAAGCGTATGTACCGAACCAACAGAACCCGATCAAAAAGAACTTCCTTGAGAAGAGCTTCTTTAAAAAGAGTGCTAGCCCTGCCTCCATTCCAAGCGTCCCTTTGCCTTCCAAGTTGGTTGGCAAAGCTAGAACGCCCAAATCCACCATTCCTCGGAGTTGCAAGGTCACTCCCTTGAATCTAGCTTCACGTACCAGCGAACAAGTCGACATGAATAAGTCGCCGCATCTCAAGATGAGCGCGAGCGCATCAACTGATCGGAAGACTCAAGACCGAGCGGTCCAGAATCTTCACAAACTTGACAAGAACAGAAACGACAACAAGCCAATACTTGATCTCTTGTCCTCATCTTCTCGGCTACCATTGCCTTCCCCACGCAAATTGACAGGCCAGCTTACTATTATCACCAAACCGCCTGTTGCGTCAAGCGCTGTTATTGTGAGACCCAAGATCAAGCGCCGCCCACTCGCCTTTTGCAAAATGAATGACGGTGATCCGAACGCCTGGCCACCAAGGCCTAGCTACGAATCTCTACCCGAAAGCGATGTGATACTGCTGCCCATGATCCCCGAGGGCTCTTCGCCCCGCCGCCAACAGCACAAACTCGCTGTCCATTATGAGAGCCAGCTTGAAACTGAAGTTCAGTCGCAATCTCGGCCACAGTCTCAAGAACAGTCACGATCCGGCAGTAGAGCCAGCAACCATTCGAATTCATATCCTTTACCACTTGCTCTTGTTCCAGGACCTCCCCGCTTACCAGATAATCACAGTTCACGACAGACTCGTCACTCTTACCAACCGTCCATCACTTCGACCCGATCTAGAAGATCGTCAATTATGGACCCGCCGGTAATGGCACCTCCAGATTCGACGTATGTACCTTTCCAGGGCCGTGATATGGGCCAAGAAACTAGTTACCAGTCTCCTTCCAGACAATGGTCGCCATCGCGCATGTCGACTTACAGCCGCCCACCTCCAAACATGCAATACGAGCCATCCGACATCAATGGCAGCCCTCGCCCGGGAACTCCATCTTCACGCTATGGCGGAAGCCCCCGGCGTCCTCTACCACCGCAACCAATGTACAACAACGGAGCTACTAGCGACATCTCCGTGTCTATCCCGTTGACTGACCACGATGAGCAGCTAGACGATGAGTACGACGAGGACATGTTCGAAAGTGACATGCAGAGCGAGAGCCAGCCATTCAGCCAGGCGGGAAACCACGCACGCTACGACTCGCAGGAAACACTGAGTGGCTTGGATGCGGGCTACGACATGGGTGCCGACAAGTCAGGGCCTAGTTACGCGCCGGCCCCGGCTGCTGGCAAACATGAGCGCCGTGGCGTGCGTGCTCCGCAGATGTCGCGCAAAGAAGTGCAGCTGATCAATGGTGAGCTTGTGTTAGAGTGCAAGATTCCAACGATTCTGTACAGTTTCTTGCCGCGTCGAGACGAAATCGAGTTCACTCACATGCGTTACACGGCCGTAACCTGCGACCCTGATGACTTTGTTGAGCGCGGCTACAAACTCCGTCAGAACGTTGGCCGTACGGCGCGCGAGACAGAGCTGTTCATTTGTGTCACCATGTACAACGAGAATGAGTTTGATTTCACGCGTACTATGTACGCCGTCATGAAGAACATTTCTCATTTTTGTAGCCGTACTAAATCTCGTACATGGGGTGAAAACGGCTGGCAAAAAATTGTCGTCTGCATCGTGTCAGATGGTCGTCAAAAGATCAACCCGCGTACGCTTGATGCCCTCGCCGCTATGGGTGTTTACCAGCACGGCATCGCCAAGAACTTTGTCAACCAAAAGGCCGTACAGGCCCACGTTTACGAATACACCACTCAGGTGTCATTGGATTCAGACCTCAAGTTCAAGGGTGCTGAGAAGGGTATTGTTCCTTGCCAGATGATCTTTTGCTTGAAGGAAAAGAACCAGCGTAAGCTAAACTCCCACCGTTGGTTCTTCAATGCTTTTGGCAAGGCCCTCACCCCTAACGTTTGTATTCTACTCGATGTTGGTACCCGTCCTGGTGGAAACTCGCTTTACTACCTTTGGAAAGCTTTCGATACTGATTCCAATGTTGCTGGAGCCTGTGGTGAGATTAAAGCCATGAAGGGCCGTTATGGAGGCAATCTTCTCAACCCTCTTGTTGCTTCTCAGAACTTCGAGTACAAAATGTCCAACATTCTAGACAAGCCACTCGAGTCTGTGTTTGGCTACATTACTGTGCTTCCCGGTGCCTTGTCTGCATACAGATACCATGCTCTACAGAACGACGAAACCGGTCACGGCCCTCTCAGTCAGTACTTCAAGGGTGAAACTCTCCATGGCCAACACGCAGATGTGTTCACTGCCAACATGTATCTTGCCGAAGACAGAATTCTGTGCTGGGAGCTGGTTGCTAAACGTGGTGAACGCTGGGTGTTGAAGTATGTCCGTGGTTGTACTGGTGAAACCGATGTGCCTGGTAAGCCACCGCCCTTACCCTGTATTTTTCTTCATATTAGTGATAGTGACTAACGTATAACCTATAGATTCCGTTCCTGAATTCATCTCACAACGTCGTCGTTGGCTAAATGGCGCCTTCTTCGCTGCTGTCTACTCTCTAGTCCACTTCAAGCAGATTTGGAGCACCGATCACACTATTACCCGCAAAGTGTTACTGAACATTGAGTTCGTCTATCAATTCATCCAGCTCATTTTCACATATTTTTCACTCGCCAACTTCTATCTTACTTTCTACTTCGTCGCTGGCGGTATAGCTGACGACGATGTTGATCCGTTTGGTCACAACATTGGCCAGTATATCTTTGTTATTCTACGGTATATGTGTGTTCTGCTGATAGCGACGCAGTTCATTCTTTCCCTGGGCAACCGTCCCCAGGGCGCCAAGAAACTGTATTTCGCGAGTATGGTCATGTACAGCATTATCATGATGTACACTAGTTTCGCTTGTATTTACATTATCGTCTACCAGTTCACTGGTGATAGTGGTGCGGATATCTCTATCGGTAGTAACGTTTTTACTAACCTGATTGTTTCCACCGCGTCGACGATTGGTTTGTACATCATTATGTCTTTGGTGTATCTCGACCCGTGGCATTTGATCACGTCGGCAGGCCAGTACTTCATGCTGCTACCGTCCTATATTTGCACTCTCCAGATCTACGCCTTTTGCAACACTCACGATGTCACCTGGGGTACCAAGGGTGACAACGTCATGAAGACCGATCTAGGTGGTGCTGTTGGTAAGGGCAAGAATGGATCTACTGTCGAACTGGAAATGCCCTCTGAGCAGCTGGATATTGACTCGGGATACGACGAAGCGCTGCGTAACCTCCGTGATCGTTTGGTTGTTGCTGAGCCGCCGACGCCTGAATCTCAGCTGCAGGAGGACTACTACAAGAGTGTGCGTACATACATGGTGATGATCTGGATGATTGCCAACTCGATTTTAGCCATGGCCATGTCCGAAATCTACAGCGGCAACGACATCGGTAGCAACTTTTACCTGAGTTTTATCATGTGGTCCGTGGCCGCACTAGCTCTGTTCCGCGCCATCGGTTCATCCGCTTTTGCTATCATTAATGTTGTTAACATGGCGGTGGAAGGCCGGGTGCGTTTGGGTCTCCATAAGCCCAATTTAGGCTTTTTTGGAGGCGGTGGTAGTAGTAATGGCGGCAGTGGAAACGGCAGCGCAGTTAGTGCTGGTGGTTGGAAGCCCGGCCATTGGTACGACAAGATTCTTGATCCGACTAAGGCTCTGTTTAATAAGATCCGCCGCCGTTGATCTGTTCGTTTTTTTTGTTTCTTCTACATTGTTTTCCCCTGTTATGTTCTTTTCTTTTCTCTCTTTTTTTCAAACAGAGGAAATACAAACAAAAAAGGAGACTTGATTTTTTTCTCCTCATTACCGTTTTTACGTTCGAGTTTCTTTCTGGATTTCTCTGTACTTTTGGTGTTTCATGTTTCTTTAACATCGGCGTCTGTTTTTTTTTTAAACTTATTGTAGGCAAGTTTTGCCTTTTAATGTATGCTTTTCACTCTCCATTCCTGTATACTTCTTCTCCTTACGACGTGTCTATCTGATATCTATTCTTATCGTTGTTTTTTACTCTTTGACCCATGATATTTCTTTCTTCTTTTCTATTTTATTTTTAGCTATGGTTATCAAAAAAGATCGTGCAATTCATGGTACTGTTTGTTGGTTGTCAAGTTCAATGTGAATGGATATTTGGTTTTATTGCCTGTTTCTAGGGGAAAACTTACCTTTAGGTCTTCAAGATGGGAGAGTCTGGGCATACAAGAAAACAAATTGTAGATTACTGATGCAAAATTCAAAGCATCTACTTGATGTATTATTTTTTGATACATCAACCCTTTTTTACTTTACGCATAGATATTGGCTATGAACTATAGTGTCTATGATTTTCTATCTACTAGTCATTTTTATTTGCGTAGAGAGTTTTGCATCAATTTGACTGGATTTGAGTGCTTGGGGGAGTTAGTTGAAAGATCGATAACTATGACTAGATGAAAATTAAACAACAAACATGGGGAAAATAAATAATAAATACATAACTAACTGGGACAATATGACTAAATATATATGAAAGATCAGAGAAAGATAAGTTAGGGCCAAAAACGGAAACTACTGAAAGCGAGCAAACTCAAGCTCCTAAACATCGGGTTTCTGATAGTGCCAGCTGGCCAATAGGAACTCGGCGATTGAGATGAACAATTGTTGAACTTCTTCAAAAAATCAAGGTATGTATTCCTACTCTTCAGGACAAGAGTGATAGGCAGGGAAATCTTGTCTGTGGATGTGCTCTGGTCGAAATAGTCTATCGCTTTGAGAGGGTCTTTCAAAATTCGTTTTAGCCCCTTGTGCTATATGATAGTGCTTGGTCGATATATGCTGAAAAAGCGTGTTCCTTAATCTCCATTTTAGCTATCAAGCTGTTTAGTACTGACATCAATATATGCGGAGGGCAGTTTAGCTGGCCTTGCCGTAGAAATTCTCCTTCTTGGAGTTGTTTGCCAACATCATATTGAACAGCACCACCATATGTACCTGACGGTTTACCAACAACAATATCACCAAGTCGAATATCATGTTCTGAAGATGGAATTCCAGCACCGGTTCCCACCAAAAGTATGAACCGTAGGGATATAGGGAAGTCTTTTGCCATGCTAATGGCAGCCGCCAGTGTTTGACCACAGAATGCTAAGCAAGTTAAGACAACGTTGTACTCTCCAATACGTCCACAAGTATAGACATTCCCACTTGCAGAGGTCTGGTTTGTGGGATGTCTAAAATGTTTGTCAAGCACAAGTTTTGCGGCAGCTAATTCTAGAGGTAAGGTACATATCCATCCAACCTCATAGGTGTCTTTTTCTGGACATGATAGAGACGTCATAGTGAAAGTTGCTGCATATAGGACTGCTGTATAGTAGGATGGCTGTTGTTGGATGTGTAGAGAGTGAGCAAAGAAGGAGATAAAGAGTTATTAGATGGAAAAGAGGATGGATGTATAAACTATCAAATGAAAAAAAGGCAAGATACCTAGACAAATGCTGTAGTGTATTGGGCTATGGTTATATTTTTTCCAAGGTTTGAAGTAATTAGACTATTCAACCTTATTTTATTGTTGGTGCCTAACTTTTGGGATTGTTTGCCCAGCTCATAAGATTGAGCAACAATGGTCATCTTCAATTTATGAAATAATAGCTCAAGTCTCGAGTCTGAGGAATGCTGACACATTGACGGGATGTCCTCATTAAGCCTCCCTTCCATGTCTTCCGCTCATAGAGATGCAAGATACTACCGCAACCATGGAGTCAGAGATTTACGGACAAGCTTTCGCCAATCACTGAAGCAGCAAATTATGTCATGCCGCAGTCTTAGGTCACTGGAAGTTAACAGCTGGAGCGTTCCGGAGACGCCCCGGCACAGCCGAAACTGTGAGACGTGAGGCGGTTAACTTGACTTGACTATATTAAACATCTACCTGAATCACTAAGATTATACAACGCCGGATCGTGAGTCGGTTATTTAAAGAATAAGGCAATATTAAGAGACCTTTATAAAGACTCTGACAGGTCCTTTTCCCTTTCACCCTAAGATATCACAATACCCGAGAGAGAATGAAAAGGCTGGACCCTCAAAAGTCGTAAGACATGCTTCAACCTACACACCTATGCATTTATTGACCGGCCTGGGGTTGTCTGAAAGATGACGTCAACCTCTCTCTTTTAAAACGACGAATACAAAGTGAGGAGGGCACAAAAAGTAGAAAAAAAAAGAAATCCCTTGAAGACAAGGTTCGAATATCCGGTTGGACCGGAGCATCGGGAATTGAGCCCAATGCGGGGGTCGAACCCGCAGCCTTAAGATTAAGAGTTGTGCCCGTATGTGGCAAAT
>RHLR01000477.1:0-19618 GCA_009806335.1 Davidsoniella australis | reverse complement strand
ATGCTATGCTTAAAAACAGCTTCACTCACGCATCTATTAAAATCCTTAGACATGTCCGAATCTCTCATGTTCTCTACTTGCGGTGCCAAAAGCCAATATTTTGGGACAGGGTCTTTTTTTTTTTCTTCTTTTTTTTTTTCTTCTTTTTTTTCTTTTTCTTTTGGTAGCATCGAAACCAGCCATAGACTGCGATCTAGAGCTATTCTATCTCGATTCTTGCCTGACAATTCCTGAACCCCGCGTCCCTCAAAGACGATCCCTGGATCTTTGGACAGACAAATTAATCACAATTTGAAAAATAAACAAAAAGAAAAGTCAAAGTTAAGAATTAAAAGAAAATACCGGGTGAGAATGAGGATGAACATGCCCGCACAGGCTGTTTGCAGATAGCTCTATACTACTACTACTACTACTCTATTTGCTGTATCTGTATATACATTATGTATATAGACCGAGATATTGCTGACGTGTTACAGCTATAGAAAGTACAGGCTGTATATATTCATGTATCTGGCTTGTTTTGGAGGGAACCGCATTTACATACTTCGGTACCGTTATCCTAGAGCTCCGTGCAATGTCTGTCTATCATGGATGAGAATCAGAGTTTGCTGGTTTCAATATTGGAAAAAAGTGAAAGTGCCAGGAAAATTAGCATTCCTTATTTCTTTTAAAGACCCTCATGATAGATACTTCACACCAAAGCTAAAGGGGTGCAATTGTGGGAAAGAAAAGTAGTTGTGGCAACGACATGCTATACTTAATTACTTACTAGTATATGTATATAATCTGTGAAAGTTGCCATCCAACCCTGTGTACCAAAAAACATTAATGTTGGGGTGGGCTTGTATTCTTGTTTGCTTGGCTTCAATAGTTTACATATATATTTTTATCTTCTTTCTCAATTACCGTTATCTTCCTGTCTCCTTGTTAGCACGGATATCATCCCAATCATTCGCGTCTTTGGGATTCGGTGAACCGATTTTTGCATTTGAATATCCAAGTCCGGAATGATACCCTCACCAAGGTGACCGGAAGCAGGCTGGTCTAGCGTTGCGATAAAAAAAAAAGAAAATATAAAGCATGAAAATGAATCAATGACATGGAGTAAGACCTTTTGTTCATACTAGAGATACTGCAACGACAACTGACCGAGCTTAGCTCCATTTCAAAGGCCTTTTTTACGGCGGGCTCGGTCTGTCAAACTATTAGTGCGGCACCCGTCTACTAGAAACAAAAAAACGGAAGGCGATACTAGGCCAGTCTCGGCTTTTTATCTATCTCTTTTTCGCGAGAATTGCCCGATGCGGGTATTTCCAAGGCCATTACATACAAATAAGCTAGGTTATAAGAGCCCGCCAGGACGAGGCCTGGGAGGTCTGGCTAACTACAACTCAAAAGAATAAAAGAATACAAAAAGGCAGCCAGTGTCTGAGAAAGGGTTCAAAGGTCTAATTGTAAGACAGTAAGTGATTAAGCTAGAGGTCGGTTACAACATATAAGGTGATGGATGGCCTGAGAATCGTGAAAGATTATATCGTCTGGCAATTCCAGGTCGTGTGAAGCAAAAGATTGATGAGGTGGCCACAAAATGTATAGATATGTGCTCCTGTAGGATCTTTGACAGCTTTTGTGAGTGCTGAAGAGCAAATATGTCCTCTTAAAATACATTAGAAAACGTCTGACCAAACACAAATAACAGCCAATATAATGAAAGAGGTCTTAGCTTTGCTGCATCGAACACTAGCTTAAAGTAGTGTCTTTAGAAAGAAAAAGAAAAGCCGGTTGTTGTATAAGATATACGGTCTGACGAATCCGCTAGCTGTACTTGGTCGACTGCCCGGATAAGAAAATCGGCTATTGACTAGACATATCATCGGACAGTCTGTCGAGCAAACGGGTGATTATGCACTGTCGATAGAGGGAGGCAATGAAATAGGGTATTCTAGACCCTTAGCCTGTTCGACAAGGTAGCAAAGTATGCAGTGGCAGGTTGTCGATGGGCCAACAAATGATCTGAGTAGCCGGCGTGGAGGTGCGGAGTCGTCCAGCAAACTCGGAAAGAGTGATCCGAAGGCCGAGCAACGCCAACTACCAATAGCAAGCCGTAATTATGGCACTTGTAGCAGTAGCAACAGTAGTTCCGGGGCAGTGTTGAAGAGGATTTGGGACGATGATCAAGCGTGAGCATCAGCGCATTTATAAACTCAGAAAAGACAAAAATATATAGAGAATAGTGCAAGATGTCAGACAGTCCGGCGCCAACCGACGGGCGAACGGACGCAGTAAACCGCCCTTTTCTTGGCCAAGATATGACAGGCCTGAGGAGACCGGTAGAATAGAGGGCTCATAGATCATATAGGCGGTAGAGAGATGACAATAAAGACGGCATATGCGCCCTTGAACTGCTGCCGCGATTGGTCTGGATGACTCTCGTCTACAGTAATATCGTGTCTGCGTTGTCAACTAGCTTTGGAGTTAAGCTATAAATCAGAGCCATTGGAGACAGCGTAAGACTGCTGCTGATTCTAGTTAGCGATGTGGTGTGGATCAGTTGCTTCATGCATAAAGTGGCGTCCTATATCGAATCCGCCTTGAAGTCTTGGAGCTAACCTGGGTTAGCAATAGGGTTTCTACGGGGTGTATTATTAGGATTTCACATAACTGTGTGCATATATATATATATACATCTAAAGTATATATCAGAAGCTATCAAGTTGAAGAACGTTGGAGAAAGAATGTATTCGGTATCGCTGTCGGATAACAATCGCTTAAGTTCCGTAACCATTAAATCCCCGACTATCTTTCCGTCAAAACCCTGTGAGATTTAAAATAGCTTCGGCGTCATGTCTTCTGCTTATTAGGCTCGCTCGAGCCTCCTGCATTCTACATACATTCAAAATTGGCGTTGTGTAGACGTGGCCAGCCTGTATATTGGCTGCCTGTAGACACAAACGAGGTGATATCTTACACTGAAAGTGATATCACTAGGCTAAGAGGCAAATATATCACAGACATATGGAGGAGAGTCTAGAAGCGTCGGAATTACTCCCAAGGGTTGTCAGCTTCGGGAGCAACCCATATACTAGCTAGACCTATAGCGTGTGGCTTGCAGCATCTTTTGTTCTGTTTATCTATGTATCTTGGCGATATGCAAGTCTAAAATCGTGCCGTTATTGTTGGACGTTGAATATTCTAATGCTATTTGTCCTTGTGACAGACCCCTCACGATTCCCCTCTTTTGCCTACTTCTGCCTGAATTATTGATTCCATATGCCCTGCAGGCCGATTGTTAGAGAAAAGTAAGTGGTGAGAATGCTGCATCAACTGTCTCTGAAAAAAGAAAGCCAAAGACAAAGAACAAGAGCTCGTGGTATTGATGTGTTCGACAAGGCTATATTGTCCACCCGCAGAATTTCCTGCTGTGTGGATACAGAATGGCTTATGGCCTAAAGAGTAGATCAACAGCTCGCATTTAGGGAGTAAAGACTTTCTTTTCTTCTCTTCCTTACAACTAATTGATGCGATCCCTGCTAAATCCCTTGTTAAACACACACTGCCTCTTGGACTGAAAATCCAGAATCAAGCTCTACTACGTACAACTAGTTGTAGAACAGTGATATAAACCCAGCAGAATCAACGTCATATAGTAGGAGTGAATAAACAGGAAGAAAGAACCCACTAGATACAAAAACCTCAAGGCGCTTCTGCCAGCACAAATAGTTACTGGAACATGCCTCGTCATTGATCGGCACAGATGCCTTCTGGATCTGCTTGAACCCGCTGATGGATTAGTAATACTCGTTCCCCGGCCATAACACTACGGAACAGTGTGCCTAACAAGATGAAGCCCCAGAGACCGGAATTCCCTGTCGTCTACATATACATACATATGTGTAATTGCGTGTGACCTTTTATTAGTGGGATGAAGAGGAGGTTGAAAACGGAGTCTTGTTTCCTCCACGGCCACTATATCTAGTATTCCTCACTGTCTTACGGGCTTTTGTTTTTGCTGGGCCCTCTCAAGTCTATGTGGCAACGGTGAATTCCTGTATCCAACGGGAAACGGAAACAAGCCTGATTTTCCTGTTAGGGTGTGGTATGTTGCTTGTGTCGTATCAAATTACATGATGAATTTACAACACTTACGCCATCGTAAATCATCTGTAGCATCATAGACCAGGGAGATATTAACGAGCTTAGAAGCCAATCATGATTTTCATCTACTTATGATTGATTTCTAGAATAAATGAAGAATCACCCGTATCCCTGAACAGAAAGAAACATATTGAGTAGATAGACAACTCATCGCCCTCCCTTGTTATAGCATGCAGCATGATTCATGGTCAGGTTCGCCAGCCCGATTCTTAGGTTAGCGAGCTTCTACGTAGCCATAGTCACATATCAGGGTCTTTCTGCCGTGTCGAGGGACAGGCTTCCGCTGAGGAGCACAGCGCATCGATATCATTGGTTTCTGGGAGAGAGTCATTAGTTTGTTTCTGTGCCGCAGCATGACATGCAAATTAGCCTATAGGAGCAATAGCTACGGTAATCGGAAAACATCACAAAGGATTGATCATATTAATTCTCCGTTGTTTAATAGGTAAACGGGGGGAGGGGGGCCATCTATGTAGTATAACAAAGTGGCGAGTATGTGTGTTGAATCTTGCACCGCTGACCATGGCAGTGGCCGGACTCAACTGTGTGGCGTGTAATATCGACGCCATAGCTGCCATTCACCGATATGAATCAGGCATCGAACGGTCCCCTTGTATTATGATGTGTCTCTGCCTTCCAATCGACAAAGAAAGGCATTTGACTACAGTCTAACGTCACTTCAATGCAATCCGTGCTAGTCTAGAGAGTACTATAGGAGATACTACTGTTATGCGTAGTTTTTCTATTGTGCTTCCTGTGTGCTTTGTGTTATACCGAAGATACTATATAGTGACGATAATAAAACATGTACACAGTCTAAGTTCGTCAAGTTAACTGGCCGTCTGGGAGGGATGGAGACATGCCCCTGTTGTGCCTTACTCTTGTTGTCACTTGAACAGTCGACTTGTACTCTACTTCAATTATAACGGCAATTATGATTAGGGCGTCTCCGTAATGATGGGAGATCATACGGCGAAGTCGGCCTGTGGAGACCAACATATGTATATAGCATCACCATACAATGATAACGGTGCGAATAGATACCTTAGGTACTAGAAACGTACCGTGCTTAGCAAAATAATGTAACTATTGTTAGTCATGATACTATACGCGAATATCTCCGTGACCGAGATATGGTTGATATCTAGTCAATGATACATACCTTTCAT
This sequence comes from Davidsoniella australis, assembly GCA_009806335.1. Lineage (NCBI taxonomy): Eukaryota > Fungi > Ascomycota > Sordariomycetes > Microascales > Ceratocystidaceae > Davidsoniella > Davidsoniella australis. The sequence goes on along the minus strand of RHLR01000477.1, from coordinate 14,294 downwards.
GAATAGGTGTATCTTCGTGAAATGTAAAATGACAGTGCCAGTAGCTAATATTGCTGTAACAGATTCTTAATGGCCCTATTTATTTTATTTATTTATTCAGTAACCCTAGAACCCTGCCTTTCTCGTATCCCAATGTCATCAAGGTGGTGGCGATGGCAAACTAAAAGGGGATCACAAACATAATGTATACTACTACTATACAATTAACTAGTGACTATTAAACGCAGGCAAAGAAAGATAGGTATTAGTGCTTGTTATAGCATACAAATATTAGTCCATTCTCAAATCTTGATAAAAGTTGGCATATAGCTAAGTTCCATGACTTAGATTGGGCAATAATTGGCGGCCTGGAGGACGACAAGGACCCTGAAGTTGAATGTAACGAAATCAACATGCACGTCAATATTGGCCGCGAACTACATAAAAAGCAAATACTGTCGACATAGAGAAGGCCAGCTCCAAGAAACATGAGTTGTTATCTATATTTTTGGCCAGATATTGATGATACTCCTACTCCCACTAATGAGTTCTTGTCCAGTAAATCGTAACCTTGTCAACATGAATGATATACCAATACAGACTTTAGAAAGGCGGTGATGGTTAGAAGATGCAATAATACAAATGTAGAGTTTGACTGCATGACTTTAGTAGCAATATCGGTGCCACCAAAGATTCAAAACGTACAGATTGCTACAACTGTATACGACTCAGCTAAGGCCGGGCTTTTCGTGGCTGGAAACTATCTAGACAGGATCATTAGCTACGACATACGAATAGTATTAGATTTTATTGGATCATGTTTCAGAGTAGAGGCACACCTATATATCTTACAAAAGACGTCATGGACGCCACGAGATCGGAAGCAGATAATGGAGAAAAGAAACCTAAGATTCTTCAGTCGCCACATGTGAGGCTGCCGGTGAGGCGGAAACTCGAAGAAGAGCATCATCATCGTCATGTAGTAGACAGGGCTTGAAACTATTTCTTTGATTGTATACTTTAATTAATATCCAAGACGTTACAACTTTATGTGGGTATGATGCGAAGAAGTCTTGCCCCCCCCCCTCTTGATATAGTTCGCTTTGAGGTAGATGAACAAAAAGAAGGAATATGATGCTACAGTAAACAAATATTGAACAAGGAAAAGCAAACAAATAACGAACGGTAGCAGACAAAGAGGAGAACATATTTACACAATATACAGTGGAATAAATAAGAAAAATAGAGCGAAAGAGTAAATCTGATAAAAGTTACAAGTCATATTGAGATCGAGTGCAAGAGCGTCATCATGGCTAAAAAAACCACGTCCGATGGCCAAATTCTTCCTCCATTCTTTCCTTATATGATGAAGTGGGTGGAAGATATCCGTATTTTATATATCTCTCGTGAAACTCCATCACTTTCTGTCGAACAGGAAGAAGTTCCCCGAGAACCAAGAAAAAAAGAGGGAAATAAATGCCACTGTTACTTGGAAATTGCGGGATGGAAACCGAAAAAGAAAGTGACAGCTCGCCAGTTGCCGGACGAAAGAAGAGACACTGTTACGTTAATATTTATCATGATCAAGGGAACATGAAAAGCTTCGATATCTACACGCTCCCGGATAAGGTAAAGATAATAATAAAAAACCAGTAGATATACGCTCCAAGGTCTCATAGCCAAACTGGAAACGCACAGATAGCCCTGCATACATAAATGTTCCAATATCGCTTTATACGCCCGTCTTTGGGGACAGCAAGACTAGCTAATATCAAGCTGTGTTCTACATCATCTCGTGATCTAACGCGCGAGGGATCATAAGCCAGAATATTCGATAAACCCGATAAATAACGACTAGCTCAGTATATCTAAGCCTCATTATTTAGTATGGCCGGTAGGATGAGAAGACGTTAAGAGTGAATAGCACTGTGACTCTGTGCGTATTAGTAGGAATTCTAAAGAAATAAAAAAAACAAGGCACTCATGTGTCTATACGAAGAGACTCTGAGGGGCATCATATCTCAGTAAGGGCCAAGCCTCATATCGTGAGAATATGTGTGTGTTACAGGCAATTTAACCAACAAGCCTCAAGAGTGAAAAAGAGAGGTCAAAAAATCGAAACGCAACGTCGAATGTCGGTGAGAGCGTTCCACGCGACGCCATGCCATGCAAGGCGGGGATGGAATATAGAATATATATTAGGTGGTGGTTGTATGCCTACATGTCATGTAATGTGATGTGTGCATTTTTGTAGGCTGGGGTGTCATTGAGGCTTGTTGTCGTTTCGTTTCCAACGTGCCCTTCTCTGCTTTATCTTATTTTTGACTCTTATGATATGCCGTTATTGTCTTATTTCTGATGATAACAATGTTTGTTAGTGACTGACTTCTTAGTGCCCGACAACATAATCTATGAATTCTCTTGGAATTACGCTGTTATGGAAGATAAGCAATATTGATGCTTGAGCATATTAATGGATTGTTTGTAGTGGGGATTCAAGCCCCATCGTAGCATTTTGGTTGGTAGTAAGAAAGATAAAACAGAAGAACGAAAAAGATAATACAGTAACCATACTCACATACCGTGCCATCCTAACGTCTAGATACATCGCTTTGTTGAAACGCGGCCAAACAAACAATAAACTGCCAATGGACCCTCCGGGCTATCATCTCCTTGGAGGCGGGCCCATCTTGCCGGCTCCGGTATCTACCCGCTTATGCGCCGGCAACTCCGGAACCTTGAACCCACCACTTCCGCTGCCGCTGCTGCTTCCGCCAACCTGAGTGAAGGTTCCGCTCTTAAACCACCGGTCCTGATCAGCTTCGCGCTTGCGTTTGTTAGCCTCGCGGATCTTCGGATCAACTAGCTCTAGACCTTGAACAGGCGTAAATGCCAGACTGGACTGCAAGCCACTATTTCCTCCAGATCCACCCGAGCCAACTGTCGTGCCTACACCTGATGTACGCAGGCCATTGCCACCGGATAACTGCATACCACCGAGATGGCCCGGCCGCAGTGATGAGGCAGCGCCGTTGTTGAGAGACGAGGCGAGACCACCGCCCCAACCCTTGTGTTTTTGGCTTAGTTTGGCACGTGTACGCTGGTCGACTTGTAAGCTGCGGATACGACCGTCGTTGGACGCTCCAATCATTCCCATGCCAATAGTACCGTCGCCTGTACCAAAGCCCGCCTCGTTTTCCTCCTTGCCAAAGGCCATGCGGTTTTGTGCCTTGCGCAACTCAGTCATGGCGGTTGCTTCCTTTGCCTTGCGCGCACGACGACCACCACGCTTGCGTGCCGGCTTGTCATCCGGCACTGGAAGGGCTCGCTGGCCTTTGTTTGGTGGCGGAATGGTCAGCTTGTCAAGCCGGTCAAGGCACATCTCACGAAGAGCATCTCCAAAAGAGCCGTCAGGCTGGCTGTGTGTGCAATCTGCGCGTGCTGCCTGGACCAGCTTTGCAGAGACAATACGCATTGCCTGACGCTTCAAATCACTCGGGATGCCCTTGATGATGGGTGAATGGAAAAGGTATCCTTGTTGCCTGATTCCAACATTCGTCGCCATACCGGGACCACTCTGTTTCTTTGATCCCCACGCTGCAACATTGCAGGCTGGAGTCTTTGAGAGACCGGTTAGACCACCAGCGGCATTGAGGAGTTGCGCTGCTGTTAATGAGCCCAGAAGTATTGTGAGATTGGGCGCAAATATGTTCATTCGTGACTGAACATATTCAGTGAGAGTCGTCTTCGCTTTGTCGAGAGATATTTGTAGTTCGCAAGCACTGATGACTCTGTGAAGTTCCTCTGGGCTCATATCGGTTCCCTTAGATTTGGTCGCCTCCATCGTCACGACCAGTAATGTCGGGCCGTCAAGGACTTGTCGTAAAGTTTGCCGCAACGAGTTCTCGGTTGAGTTTTGAATAGTCTTGATGTTGTCGGCGTCCATAGGGCCGTTGCCGAGTATTGCCACGACCTTTGCATAGTCGAGTGGATTTGTGACTAGAGTTTCTAGCTCGGGGAATCTTGTCGAGTAGTGATCTCTGATGAACTTGTGTACAAGTGCAATCTCGCCGTCAATATGCGTAGAGAGGCCATTGGACTGTGTGAGAAGGTGATACTCAGGATGGTCCTCGATATTGCCGATAATGCCTTTTTGCGGCTCAGACTTGAACTTTTCGATTTTCTACGAGCGAATCCGAAAGTTAGGTCTATGTTCTAATGTAAACGCGGTTCATAAAGATATTTCGGAGACTGGATAAACTGAGTTGTGAAATTGCTTACCTCTAATACAGGCTGGAGAGTCTGGATCAAGTTCGCGACACTGCGAACATCTTTTACGCCGCCGAGATGCATCTTTTCGACTTTTGATTTTGCGTTCTGTTCATTCTCGGCTTGCTTGGTGCTGTCTGTGTTAATATCAGCCATGTCTGTGTCTTCGTCCTCATCTTCCTCAACCTCGTCGTCATCGTGCATGGCATCATCGAAGCCTCTAGTTATTGGCTTCAAGCCATTGTTTGTCGGCTCTAAAGGCTCCAGGCCATTGGCACCATCATCGGTGCCATTTTCTAGTGATATCTCATTATCAGAACCAAAGTCGTCTTCGAAGTCTTGAAGCAGTTCGTCTGCTAGAGTCGCCATATTTGTTGTGTATTTATTTGTAGGACTGGCAGGACGACAGAAAGACTTATGTAATGGAATAGAGATTCAAAGAGAACAACCAAGCTTGAGGTTGCGACAGAGACGAGATTGTTGGTAGAAGAATAAATAATAAAAAGTTAGATAAAGAGTGCGAATGTCTAAAACCGCTGGTTTGTGCGCCACTTCTTCACGTGGGTTCTGTTACAGAAAAGGGAAGAATGAGAAGGCTGAGAACGGAGTGAGTTGATTTAAGTGGGGCGCTAACCTTACAGAAGCGTATCCATTGGCTAATGCCTTATCGTGCAGCTTCACTAGGATCTTACCGACAGCCTTGTCGTCCTTTTTTTCGCGATAGTTCCAAATCAGCTTTCCAACCTTGACTTTTTTCCACATTACACAGCCTGCTAGGTGGAGCGCCGTCGAATTGTCCCATAGCACGACACTTATCCCAACATCATCTCTCTCCGAATCGATCAGCAATCCTCTATAGTCAACATGGACTCTCGTGGCCCTCCCCGCGTCAAGAATAAGGCCGCTGCGCCTGTCCAAATTTCCGCCGAACAGCTTCTACGTGAAGCTGTTGACCGGCAGGATGTCGATCTGAAGGCGCCGACGCAGCGGTTCGAAGATCTAGAAGAGCTTCACGAGTTTCAGGGCCGCAAGCGTCGTGAATTCGAAGATTATGTGCGCCGCAATCGCATGAACATGAACAACTGGCTTCGCTATGCCGCCTGGGAACTTGAACAGAAAGAATATGCGCGCGCTCGCAGTATCTTCGAGCGTGCGTTAGACGTACATCCCAATGATGTCCAGCTTTTCATTCGCTATATCGAGGCCGAGATGAAGACACGCAACATCAACCATGCACGCAATCTGTTAGACCGTGGTGTAACCCGCCTTCCCCGTGTCGATAAGCTTTGGTATAAATACGTCTACCTTGAGGAAATGCTGGGTAATATTCCCGGCACCCGGCAGATATTTGACCGCTGGATGCAATGGCAACCGGATGAGCAGGCGTGGGGTTCATACATCAAGTTTGAGAAGCGCTACGGTGAATTCGACCGCTGCCGCGAGATATTTGAACAGTTCACACTTGTGCACCCCGAGCCACGCAACTGGATTAAATGGGCCAAGTTTGAGGAAGAAAACGGTACCAGTGATCTCGTGCGTGATGTGTTTGGTGCTGCGGTGGAATCGCTAGGCGATATGTTTGTCGACGAGAAGCTATTCATCGCATATGCGCGCTTTGAATCACGGCTCAAGGAATACGAGCGCTCACGAGCAATCTACAAGTACGCCCTCGACAGACTACCGAGATCAAAATCCCGTCAACTACATGCCGAGTACACGACCTTTGAGAAACAGTTTGGCGATCAAGACGGTCTAGAGAACGTTGTGCTGTCAAAACGAAGAGCACTCTACGAAACACAACTCAGAGAAACACCATCAAACTACGATGTGTGGCTTGATCTAGCAAGGTTGGAAGAGAACGCACTTGATATCGACAAGGCACGTGACGTCTATGAGCAAGCCATTGCCCAGATCCCGCCAGTAGAAGAAAAGCGATACTGGCGTAGGTACATCTACCTATTCATTTTCTTCGCACTCTTTGAAGAGGATATTGCACATGATGTTGCTAGAGCACGGGAGGTCTACAATGTTGCACTACAGGTGATCCCACATAAAAAGTTCACATTTTCAAAAGTGTGGTTGCTCAAGGCCCAATTTGAGATCCGACAAGGCGATCTAAAGGCAGCACGCAAAACTCTCGGCACATCTATTGGTTTATGTCCAAAAGACAAGAGCTTCCGGGGGTATATTGAGCTAGAGCTGAAGCGTAAGTTTCTACCATCCCCATCTGCGGAAAATGTATACATGCTAACATTTACGTCATCAGTGTTCGAATTCGTGCGGTGTCGCCAACTTTACGAGAGGCATATCGAATGGAATCCATCCAACGCACAAACATGGATCAAGTTTGCCGAACTAGAACGCGGTCTGGACGATATTGAGCGCTGTCGTGCCATATTCAGTTTAGCCGTATCACAAGATACCCTTAACATGCCCGAACTTGTATGGAAGGCATTCATCGACTTCGAAGAAGAAGAAGGTGAATACGACCGCGCACGTGACCTCTACGAACGTCTACTAGAAAAGACTGATCACGTCAAAGTCTGGATTTCATACGCCCAATTCGAGCTCAACATCCCCGAAGACGACGACGAGGAAGAAGCAGAGGAGGGAGATGAAGAGAAAGAAGATAAAGTTAGTGAAGAAGCCAAGGAACGTGCTCGTAAAATCTTCCAGCGCGCACACAAGATGCTGCGCGATACCGAACAAAAGGAAGATTGTGTGGCGCTACTCAATGCCTGGCTATCTTTTGAACGCACACACGGCGATGCTGAAGATCAAGAAAAGGTGCAGAAGCAGATGCCTCGGCGCGTCAAGAAACAACGGACCAGCGAGGACGGCTCAATCGAGGAATTCATCGATTATATCTTCCCAGCCGACGAACAAAAAGTCAAGAATATCTCCAGTATCATGGCAATGGCCCAAAAGTGGAAGCAAGAGGGGGGTGGTGGTCTCTAATTATGATTTGATATTCATATTCAGCGTTTATATCTCTCCATCTTCCTTTATATTACTTTTTTTCTTCACATCATGCTCATCATTCACTAGCTTCTAGACGTCAAAACATTATTATATACTACACAAAACACTATATTTCTGTAGTTATATGTAGTCAAGAATACAAAATCTTAGAATAAACTTAATATAAAGAAACGGCATCATAAATCATCAAGCGAGATGTAGACAAAAAATTAACAAGAGTAAAGAAAAATAAATGAAAACAACGTCAACAAGCGAAATACTCCAATACAAAAAACAAAAGTAAACCCCGAAATATGGAAAGAAAATTGCCCATGAAACACCATACGGTCTGTATATAGTTAAATCCTAGTCATGTGGCCTCTATGGGGTCCAAGTCTTAGTATCTGCTGCGGGTTCGTCTAGGGGAAACATCGCGGTTACGGTAGTTGTAGTCTTCGGAGTCATATTCATCAGAGTATACAACATCGTCTTGACGGGCGTCATAAGTCGAAGGTACGCCAGTAGCAGCCGTAGTTCCCGTAGCCTTGTGAACAGAGCCTCCGCCGCTGTAGATACCATCAAGGTCATCATGATATCCACTATCGGTACGGCGGTGCACAGATTCATACTGGTGATCACGCACTGACTCTGTCTCGCCACGGTTGTTGTCAAGGTCATTGCCCCGACGATCTCGGCTCTTGCTACGTGTCAGGCCTAGCTTCTCTAGTGCACGACGGCCCTTGCTCTCACTACGCCGTGTGTTTGTGCGGTCTCTGCTACGGGAGCGAGACCGGCTGCGCGATCTATCACGCAAGCGCTGGTGCTGTTGTCTTCGCCATAAGCCATATCATCCTCGTAGTCGCGACGGGACTTTTTCTCGCCTGATGTCAGCAGCTTCTTGCTACCCATGGCAACGGCAGCAGCTGCGGCCATCTTGCCCATAGAGCCGCCCTTCTTACCGTCACCACGATCGCGCGAGGAGCTGCGGTCACGGGATGGGGAACGGCTGCCTCCGCCGCGGCGGGCGCGGCTACGAGATTGGCCAGAATCATCGGCGTACAGGCGATCTTTCGAGCCGTTGATGACACGGTTACTAAGTAGACCACCAACGACACTCTCAAGAACGGAAAGCTTCTTGTGCTTGATCTTGTTGCCATCACGGGCACGGTCAATGGCTCCGGCACCAATAGCAGCTGTAGCGATACGCTTGACCTTGTCACCCTTCCAGTCACCAGGCTCCTTAGCGACACGGAAGGCCTCGGTAGCACCAGCCAACAGGGTGGCAACGGCAGCCTTTTGCATGCGTGATGTGTTGTTGTTACTAGCACCGGTCTTGCCCTTGACGCCGAGTCGGTCGCTAGTGCTGCCACCAGTGAACTTCTTAGCCAAAGCCATGACACTAGTGGCACCCAGAGCACTCTCTAGGAACTTATTATTGCCCTTCTTAGCCGTCTCGTCGTACTCGTCATAATCATAGCCGTTATACGAGCCATAGGTTAGGGCACGGCGTTCCTTTGTGGTCTCTTTCTTCTTCATCAGTATGTCAGCACCTTGGTAGGCAGCTAGACCTCCAACAGCAGCAAGCGCGGCGCTCGCTAGTAGGTTGCGATGTGGCTCGATGTGCTCCTCGCGGGCTTCACGGCGGTCGTAGATTTCCTTTCCACCGGCAGCCAGACCAGCACCGAGCACAGCAGCCATGATCATCTCTTTGCGACCGAGCTGGCGCTTTTGACGCTCCTCGTAGGAGTCATAGGCGTAGCGGTCACGGTCACGATCATCGTAGTGGTTGTCATAGTAGTCATCTCGGTAATGATCGTTGGACCGCGAACGGCGGATGTCTCGTGAGGAGACGCTCTCCACAGCGTACTCATCATGTGGCTGGCGAACGACTAAGGCATGTGAGCTGCGGCCAGCTTTAGGCGAGTGAGAATGATGAGAGTGGCGTGAGGTGGTCGAGTAAGTGTCGTAGCCGGCATAGCGGTCGTCGTACCGATCATCATGATGGTACGACTGGGGTTCGTAGTCGTAGGACGACATTATGGATGAGTTATATGGCCCAAAGAATAAAGGGTAGGCCAAAGCTGGTGTCTGTGTAAGTTAAACGAGGGTAGCTTATCAGGCAGTATAGGGATGTGTAAGGATTGGATGTCTAGTAGATAGAAAGACAGCTGTGTGATAGGATCTTAAGCTATCGACAATGCTTATACAGAGAAGAGAAGAGAAGAAAAATAAAGAACAAGAGGAAGAGAAGTTGACTTTGTAATATTGAGAGAAATCGTTGAGAGGCTGAGAGCCTTTGAGGGCGGGTTGGAGATTCTCCGACACAAGGGAAACCTCAGATAAGGTCACGTATAATTGTCTGTGTGTTGATGTTTGTTCTTTTACTGCTTATATCTCAGTAACAGAAGAATAAATACTAGGGTCAGTAGCAGGTTTGATGTATAGGGAAGGAAGGTTCAATGGGGAAAAGAAGAACTGTTACAGCAAGCACCGTCTGAGCTTTTCTGAAGCAGGGAGGGCGTTCTATTTATACTCTCTGAAAGCCGATCTGGGCCATCCTTTATTCAACTTATTATTTTTCTTTCTTTCACTACCTGCTCTTTTTTTGTTCTTTTTCGTTACCGTGCCGCCTCCCGATATCTCTCTGCTTATTTCTTATTAGCCGACAAGTGGAAAGAGGAGAAAGGTGGGCGGAATGGAACGATGGTAGTTACGTGACCTGACATCAGTACCGACCACCCAAGAGAGCAGCTACCGTCTGAGCCTACTAGCTATGTATGTACTTGTCTTTTGTATTGTTTTTTTTTTTTCTATTTCATAGTACATCCTGGGCCTAAAAGGGAAACCGTAAAAAGGCCAAAGCAGGCTATGCTAATTATACGCTAGATATTGGGTTCACAATGACGACGAGTCTGCCAGATTTTGAGGCTTCCAGTCGCTACTACATGCTCCATAAAATAAGCCAAATGATCGAAGCCGGGGAAAAAAAAAGAAAGATACATATGTATCTTACCTTCTTGTTTCATCGAACTAGGTTAAGTATTGTTGAGGCTGTTGTTGAGGACACGGCCGACGAGCTCGGCATCACATCTCGACGTTCTATGGCCAACTGATATGCTTTCCTTTGCCCTCTTATCTACTTCTTTCTTCTTTTCTATTTATTACCGGCCGAACGTCACCATGTCATCTACAGCTATAGTCTCATCCAAACGCCCAAGGTTGCTTTGAAATGCATGGCTATGTCCGTCTTTGTGCTGATGCATCCGTAGCCATTTAGATCTGCCAATATGGGGCGATCCCAGCGACATTAAGTGTCAGATTATCTTTGTTTTCCGGACCGACTGACAAAGAAGTCTAGATTGTCTACGGAGTGCGGGTTTTCAAGGCCTATAATTCTTGGGATGTTCTCTTTATCAAGCGAAGCGTCCAAGCGCCGTCTTTTTTGACAACACCTTCTAACGGAGTTTTCAAGGGGTCTAGAAACGTCAAGGCAAGGACGATGAAAAAAACGAAGGGGGTAAGGAGTCTTTACAATACACGGACTGTAACTGTAGCCCTTGATCAACAAGTCAGGCTTTTGTCTTGAAGCTAGTAGGCCCTTTACGGCGTGTCCCCTATCGCCTATCGGATCGGTCTTGGGTATCTTTTTCGGCTGACAGCTTGTGATTGGTATTCTGTCATCCATTATTTAGATTTTGGGTAGATATATAATACTGTTATGAGGCACAACATATGTCATTATGCAGCCAGGAATAAATAATGATACACTCGGTGGCTATTTCAGATCTTGCTACCTGCGAAATTATAGACCTGAAAGTGAAAGACAATACAGACATGCTTTATTTTGTTATTGTGTTATTGTCCGCCTGACCAAGCACAGCACCACTAAATGCCCCCATTACCAGCTAAGCTTTCTACCTTATACAGGCCATGCTTTTTATGTTTTTTCCCCTAGATCACATTGTGATTAGCTTTGTCGAATTGTGCGGAAGGTAGATTTTAATCCCTAGTGTGTCTATCCAATGTATCACATACAATAGGCATAACGCCTAATCGATCCTTGTCATAGTTATGTATTATGAGATCATGATCCCGTCTAGACTGCGGTAATGAATGGCCCCGAATTCCAATGCCTCCCTCACCTTTGACTATTAATTTATCATGAGTCTTCCGTCATAGTTCCGCCAACGAATATTCTGGAGCTTTAAATCCGCCTCAATTTTAGATTCCCCGGTCAAATCATCACGTCAGCAGGTCTTTTTTTCTTAACGCTACTCTATTTCCACAGCCCATATGTTCCAGGTTTGGCTTTCCCCTCCTTCGACTCCGGTACGTCTTGTTTCCTCATTAAAGCTTATTAATTCTCGTGCTTGTAGGCATCACGGCATCCCCTTCAACTTCTTTGATTCCTCTCTAAGTTCTTGTTTGTCATACGCGGCGTCTTCGTCTTGTGCTCCTTTTTTGTATTATCCTTTTTGGCTCTGGGATTCATGCTTTAGCACAAAAGGGCTTGTAGAATAAAAGGCTATTGTACTTACATGCATAGTATGACATGCCTTTGTTGTCCAAAGCGCTAAGCAGAGGCAAACTGTTGGCTTCTATGACATTTATTCTTTTCTCACTAAAATCCGTCAATGCTTTGGAAATCCAGGGCCTGTAGCTGTGTTTGAGACCGTCTCAGGACATTTGATCAGGCTTAAAGCCACAAAAAAAGATATGGACTATTTGACACCCCTAAAAGTCTAAATTGACGCAGCTAAACCTATTTGGGACCCTCTTTGTTTTTCTGCCGGATTTACGAATTAAATACCTCAAATTTTGATAATTGAGTTTTTGTTTTTGACCAACTATCAACAACTTATAAATCAGAAAAGACTTCCTAACAACGCAATTCAAAACACAGAATTCTTTGTATGCTAAAGACCGACTTCTCAGAAGCATTCATCTAACTACTGCATCAATTCGACGAGACTTGAGTTCTTGGGTGATTCACTTCAAACAATGGATAGAAATGATCAATTGTCATGGTTACAATATCATGTACATGAAGATTTGTCATCTTCTTGCCTTCTTCTTGCCTATAATCTCCTTCTAGTCTTTCTTAATATCAATATTTCCTTGTATCCGTAGTGTTTAGTCATTAACATGCATTTTACGATTTAGCAGTAGCTGTCTTGAAATCTTTCTTTTGGAAAAAGCGGTGTCCCAAAATGGATAGCGGTGTAAATGAGTGTCATAAATAGGTTTAGCTGCGTCAATTCAGACTTTTAGGGATGTCCAAATAGTCCATCTCCAAAAAAACAAAATGTACAGCGGGCTCGTCGACGTCATGACAGTGTGCATAATATTCAACACAGTATATTCTGAGTATATCTTCTTTTTTAAAAAAAAATTTATCTTATGGAGTTATAGAGCTATGAAGATGTAGATAAGTACATTTTTACACAGTGCTCATTATCAGAAACACATTCTGAGCTATTGCTCTCTTAATCTTAGTCGTTCCCTGACCCTACATGAAGAAGTTACCTTTTTGTGTCTCTCAGATTTGGAGTGATTGTATAAAATACATAACAAGCAGTAGTGGCATTTATAAGCACGATAGACCTGAAATAACAAAACGCAAATTGAAAAAGAAGATATAGTCTTGGGCCTCGGCGATCAACCCCAAAATTGACGAATAGTCCCATTAACTATCAACTTGCTAGTAATGCCTTAGTATCAACCCACCTCGTATTGATCCAGGAATTTCATCGGCCTGCATATGCAGGACAACTATGCCTCTCACACTTTAGCACAGCCCACCTCTCCGCTATGCCGCAGCCCGCCCAGCGAAATACCGGCGATATTCGACCCACTACAAAGTCATACAAGGCAGCACGTTTATTGCCCCTTCAAAATACGCCAATTACACATGTAGAAACCTTTCCAATTTACATATCTCCCCGATACCAACCGTCTATTTGGCCACATGTGACCACCTTCACCGAATTTTGGGTTCTTCTTAGTCGTATCTTCACATATATTTTGCCTTCATCTTGTCTAATGCAAGGTTGTTGTAGTCTTTTTTAATTCTGACGAACATGTCAAGTTGTGACGATATTTTGCATCATCCAAAACTGTCTTTGTCTTGTTCTATTAGTAGCATCTCTGACGATTCATTCGATTCTCCTCCTTTCTTTTTCTTTCTAGCCTGGTTTGTCCTACTATCTCTGTGTCTCCGTCCTCCCCAATTGCCCGTTCTTTCGCTCATCCATACTCTATAATCATATCAAAAGCTCTATTGTCCCCTTTTTTCATTCCATCTGACTACTTATTCACATAATCGTCTCGAAGAAGTCCCAAGTCCTATTTTAGCCGCTTATATCTGCCAATCTTCGCCCACTTTTGCCCTTAAATGATTTATACTGCCCAGAATTGACTGGTTTGCATTGTGCCTTGATATCTGAGTCAATCATACTGTTTCCCAATACTACTAATAATTCGATAGACATTAGAAATAATAGCCTTGCATGTTACCCTACGTCATATTATCATGCTCTCTTAGCATTTTCTATCCTTGAGCAAGAGTCCTACCGTCCATCTCCCGCTTCCTCCTATGATCCCATTAATTCCTTTCTGCCTTTCTATCCTTCAGCTGCTACAAAAACTGTCATCTCCTAGCAAGACTTTGCATTTCGCTCTTTGCATGTATGCACGTAATTTACACTGATTGTAGTCTTTTTTTTCTGCTCAGCTAGCTATTAGTATACAGATACTCACATAATGTCGATCCTCGGAAAGTCCCTTTTATGCAACAGGTGTCGATGATAGTACTTCTTAGTCATTACATTTCGCGGTCATTTGGTTTTGTTTAGTGATTAAACCTCTGGTGTCTATAACCGCAGTTCTAGGTCCGTCTTGTTTTCATCAACTCGCTTGGTATGTTGATGATGATGATGATTTTATTTATAGTCTAGAGATTTAGCTAAGAGCTCCTTTTCGACTCCGGGCGAGGCCGTGTTTTCTGGCACCAATTTTCTATGTTCCTAGTGTCCAGGATTGCTCAGATTAGTCTAGCATCCATCCCTTTCATAGTAGCAACACCT
>RHLR01000476.1:0-19680 GCA_009806335.1 Davidsoniella australis | reverse complement strand
ATGTGCACATGCGCTACCGTAAAGATCTACCTCTGGTGCTTCATGGCCTCAGTGTTCATATCCGTGGTGGAGAGCGTATCGGTATCGTTGGTCGCACTGGTGCCGGCAAGAGCTCGATCATGAGTACGTTGTTCCGCCTTGTTGAGATTTCAAGTGGCAAGATCTCCATCGATGGTCTTGATATCAGCACACTAGGTCTCCACGATCTCCGTTCACGCATGGCTATCATTCCACAAGATCCCACTCTATTCAAAGGCACTGTCAGAAGCAACCTCGATCCATTCCAGGAGCACACTGATCTGGAACTTTGGTCTGCTATACGCCAAGCCGATCTAGCTGCAGACGCAATCTCTGCTTCAGATATCGAGAACAACGACTCACCCAGCTCAAGCTCTGAAGCTGAGAAGGGCGACACCAACGCAACTGCTGTCGTGGGTGCCTCGACAAGCGGGCGTATCCATCTCGATACCGTCGTAGAAGAAGAAGGTCTCAACTTTTCCCTTGGTCAGCGCCAGCTCATGGCACTTGCACGTGCGCTCGTCCGTAACGCCCAAATCATTGTCTGTGACGAAGCCACGTCCAGTGTTGATGTTGATACAGACACAAGATTCAGCATACTATCGCTACGGCATTCAAGGGCCGTACACTACTCTGTATTGCCCATCGTCTCCGTACTATCATCGGCTACGATCGTATCTGTGTCATGGACCAGGGCCGTATCGCAGAATTCGATACGCTGTTGAATCTATGGTTGAATGAGACGGGTATCTTCCGTAGTATATGTGAATTTGGATGTATTTGTATGGACGATATCAATGGCGCTAGAGACGTCATCGAGAAACTGGATTGTTGAAACTTGTCATATATTCGAAAAAGAATTATACATAAAAATGAAAATATATCGGTTTTGGTTTCTCTTAATATTTAATCATAGGCATATATATTTGTTTGTATATTATACATACACTTTAGATAGTATCCCCAGAAAAATAATTCAACATATGTATCTATGTGGGTTTTCCAGGAGAGGATTAGAAGTTTTTTTTTTCATTTTTTTTCATTCATTTTTATTAAGGTGGAAATGGAGCTATAGTAGCTATGTAGCATATCAACTTACGTGGGTGTTTGCCTTGACTACATTATTCTCAATATTTTTATGGATCGCGATCTAGATACCAAATTCAATCCGCGATTAGGTCAAGCATCAATTACACTTTGCATATCTTCTTGCAGGATGTAAAGACGCAGGTGCTGTGGCACACTCAAACCTATTCTTCGGGCTGCAAAATACCTGATCACGCAGTGGCACGTGCCACTAACATGTATCATACATATAAAAAAATAAAATAAAATAAAGTAAAATTTCTAGTTGCCATTGTAGACTACGATATATCCAGACATATAGAACTGTCCGCAGTCTGTATTCCATATTTCAAGGCAAATTGATTTTCAACTCCCTCGCCACCCTTGGTGTGATTCGCCACGTTTCGGCAGGGAGAAGCTCGCAGTTCAAGCGGAGTTTTCTTGGCATCTATATGTAGTACCAAGAAGTGTTCTGTAAGTAGCAGGACTGGATGCTTTGTTTTTATTTCCTTGTTGAATTTCTTGGCTATACGGGCAAATGAATGAGGATTTTCAATCTTCAACAAATTGGTAGCTAGTAAACCAAATCACGAAATTAATATTCAAAGCAAAAGCTCGGAAAGAGGCAGCAAGCTTTGAATGCTCAATCGAATTTCGAATGTATCTGATTGAGACAGCATCACAATTTTTGTTTACATGTCGGTAACGATTAGCTACCAATATTCTGTGATTAAGCGATGCAGTAGTAGCTAGATTTTTATTTTTTCATTGGTGGTTGAAATCGCTAAAAGATCTGGCAAAGCAACTCTAGTGCAAAATTAAATGGTAGAGGCTCTGCTTTCAAACTATGACCGAACTAATGAGAAAGAAACGAAAGAGAGAAAAAGATAGGAGAACAAACTGCTATACTGTGTTCACAAGCTTTAGCGAAGGTGGTGGTAGCTTCCCTCGGCCCGGAACCAGACACATCAAGGAACCATGAGCGGATAGAGAAGAGAATAGCATTCACGGGTTAGACTAAAGACAAACTATCATAAGTTCTTGTATCTTTATTTTTTATAACAGATAAATGCTGTTTACAGGGTGATATATGAAGCACATAGTAAGATGGTCTATAGAAATAACAGCTAAAAAGAATAGGACTGTCCCGGAAAAGGAGCAATCAAATAGTAACAAATCGCGGATGAACGAACGAACTGATAGTGCATGATACACATAGCTCTAGAGTGAAGAAATGGGGGATTTAATTAAAACAACTGAATTTTGTTCATGAAACCATGAAAGACATACAATAATGATGATATTCCAGAAATCATCAAAATCCAAAAACCTAAATGAAAGAATCTCCAAAGAGAAAAATGAGACCAAAAACCGCCCGCAGAAAACAGAGAAAGAAAAGAACTTCAAACTTGTAACAGGAAGGTATGACAATAATTATCAGACGACAGAGGAAGCCAAGTCCTGGGTCGAGTCTAGATCGAGTATAAGTCTAGAATAGGAAGGGGCGGTATATACTCGGATGAGAATGGTGATAACCAACTCCGGCAGATGCAGATCCCAAAAATTGAAATTGATGGGGATAATTATGGTGAAGATGCAGATATAAATGCAGGTAGTGAGTAGATCTAGTAGTTTTGAAGGTAAATAGAAACGACACAGCCTAGTGATATCTAGTGAGAGGTGCTAGCTTCGTGCTCCTCCTTCTTCTCTTTCTTAGGCATAGCATGATCCGAGTGGTGCTCGTCAACAATTGTCGATCCAGCACCCGAGCCACTACTGGCACTACTAGGAGCATTGCGGGCGGTAGATCTGTGAGCAGCAGCAACTGCGTCAGCAGTGATATCAGCTGACTCTTCATCACTGCCAGCTGAAACCTCATCCTCGGCAATGTAGGCGTACTTCGAACCAGCACGGATACGGGCGCCGTAGACCCAGAAGAGGAAGGGAATCATGCAGCAGGCCAAGGCGATGAAGGCCAACAGAGTTGAAGCCCATTGGTAACCAAGACGGGAGTACATCTGGTTAGTGAAGAGAACACAGCTAGCACCCCAGAGGGAGCGGATGAAGGTCTTGGCGGCAAGAACTGAGGCAGCTTGATGCTGGTACGAATCAACCAAGTAGTTGTTGGCAGCGTTGTACAGGAAGATGAAACCAAAGCCAACAGGGAAACCACCCAAAGCAGGACCTACCCAGGACAGGCGCGGGTATGATGACCAGGCAAAGATGAACAGACCGATTGGGATGAGCCAGCACGAGCACATCATAGGGATCAGACGAATCTCAGCTGGGGGGCGGCCACCGTATTTGGCGCATTGTGCCAAATAGTGCTTGTTTATCAATGGAGATAGAATTGCCGAGATGACAACACCAACAGCCAGAGGAATGAACATGAGACCAGTAGTGCCGTTAGAGTAGCCCTTGCCTTCGCCAAAGATGATGGGGAAAGCCACGAAGAACATGTACAGAAGGCCGTATAGCACAGACATGTACAAAGAAATGAGCAGAACAATCAGCTCGCCAAAGAGCAAACGGAAGGGCCGAAGAATAAAGATGACAAGAGTCTCACCAATTGGGCGTCTGTCGATATCCTGCTCAGTGACCCATTCGTCATTTCCAGTGTCAGCGCGCTTCTTAGCTGCGCGCTTAGCCAGAATAGTGGGTGTGTAGGTTTCGGGGACGGTAAAGGTGATAAGGAACCAGACGATGCCAGCCATGATTAACTGGATGTAGTATAGCCAGCGCCAGTTGGTACCGTCGATCAAGTATCCACCGATCAGAGGACCAATAGCAGGACCCAGGAAGGGCGCAGCAGAAAAGGCAGCCATAGGCACAGCGCGCTCTTCGTTCTTCCAGAGATCGGCAAGCGTACCACCAACAAGAGTCATAGGAGCCGAAAAAGCGATACCGTCAATAGTACGGCATACGATCAAGGTGGCGATGTTCTCAGCACGGGCACATGGGATAATGAAGACAACGGCAACGAATAGTGTTGTTCCGCTAGTGATAATTATTAGCTTGGATATATATATATAAGGTATAAGGTTATCAGGTGATAGGTGAAAGCTTACTAGATGATCCGACGACCGTAAATTTCAGAAAGAGGAGCGAATAGCATAGGGCCTATTAGAAAAAGACGAAGCGTTAGTTCCATGAAATCGTGAGGTATACATAGACAGTTACATGAACTTACCTAGGCCAAAGCCTATGACAAACACAGTGATAGTCAACAGGGCAACTTCCTCACTAACGTTGAACTGGTGGGCGATACCCTTGGTACCGGCGATACCAGGCGTCACAACAGACGAAGTAAAAGCAACAACGAAGCACGTCATGGCAACGACCATAGTGCAGTACCACTTGAACATCTGGCTCCAGTTCTTGGGATTCTCCGGGTCATTGACCTCAAACGTCACCAACTTATAGTGACGGCCTTCTGCACCAGGCATAGGTGGACCCTGGATCTGGCCAGTAGGTACCTCGTGCAAATACTCATCGAAGTTTGCCTGGGCCGAGACGGTACGGTATGGTAGGTTGGGATCGTTCTGCGGATCAAAGATCTCCCTGTTAGCGCTGGAACGCACTGAAGTTCTCGAGACACGAGAAGCCCGCGATACGGTGCGTGAGAGACGCGATGGGGCAGCGTTGATAGGGGCAAAGTCGGCACCAGCATCGTCAGTAGCATATAGAGACTCTGCCGGCTCAATAGGCCGCGAAGGCTTTTCAGACGACATAGTGAAGGTATGGAGAAAGATAGTATTGAATATCAGGGGTGATAGTAAGGTGAAAGAGATAGTGGTGATAGTGCCAGTAGCCGATATATATAAGTGTGCTAATGAAGGAAGAGATATTCAACCATATCAGGCTGATGAATGTTCTTGGTGAACTCTGAAAAAAGGAAGTGAAGATAGAGAAGAGAGAAACAACAAGAAAAACATGAATCAGATAGTGGGATCAAAGAAGCTATTATATTGTATTCAGATCCGAGTAGCTCCCGTGTCTAGCAAGCACAGTCCGTATCTTATATCCCAAAGTTACTAGTATATTCCAAGGTTGACTTGTTCTCTTTTTGTTTATTATTTATCCATTATTTCTTTCTTAGACTTGCGGCTCAGTTCTGGAGATCGGTGATGGACTAGATAATTCGATATTCTTCGACTATTCGATAAAAGGCGACATAAAATGGAGAGGTTTGCCGTTGTCTTCTCTTTTTTTTTACTCCTAACGACGCTCATGAATATCAATCGAATAAATAGAGCTATTTTATTCGGGAATTAGCCGATCATGAGAATATCCGCCCGACAGTTTGGCACCATATCAAATAGTTAATATTTATCAATCCACTTTTAACACCTACAAGAATAAAACAAATAAAAAATAAATGCTTTTTGTCCTTTCTTGAGTGCGGAAGAGGGCGTCTTTAGTTTCTTATCAAATTCGGAAGATGCACAACTCCATGGTTTACACTACTTACTTCGCTTATCTGTCTGGTCTCCTATACACTATATTCATGCTGTTCATATCTCCTGGTGTATTTCTTTGTCACGTCATTCTTGTCCCTATGGACCAAGGCATATAGGCGAGAAGAACAGAACAGAATAAAAAGAAAAAAAGGCCTGGCCAGACTTGCGGTGCTGAATCGCTCTGTTTTCGGTCATATGGAGTCAGTAAAAAATGCATGTAAAACAACAGCCGTTGTCGTACTGGCTCTGGAAGGAACACTTACAGGGAGGGAGACCAACAATAAAAGATTAACATATTATTTTTTTCTTTCTTCTTTTTACAGCGCGGCCAGCCAAGCTTCTTTTCTGCTTATCCCTGCCTAATCAAACAAGAAGAGATCCAAGCATGTTAAACAACAACCAACTTTGCTGTGCCGTTGCCCCTTGTCCGTTCATTGCCTTTTTGACACCAATGACATGTTGAACCTCAGGTGTATCAGGGAGCACTCTCTTTTTTCTCATACATCTTTCAGTAGATATTCGTGTCTAGCGAGCTTGATTCAAATGCAATAAATCAAAAAGAGAAGAAAAGCAAGAAATAAAATCTATACAAAAAGAGATTAATTAATTCTTTCAATTCTTCGGGAACTGCCCTGGAATCTAGCTAGATTACGCTTTTCGGAAATAACATGAACATACAAAGCTAAGGAAAAAAAAAATTAGTAAAGTAGACAAACGTATTAACATTCTTACTCTTTCTTTTCTCTATACATCTCACCGAGTCTTCAGCGTTGCCAAAATTCCAGGATAGCTCCGGCTATTGTCCGTCTCTCCGGCGCCACAAATAAGCATTTGCCTGTTTTTCTTTCTTTTCTTTTCTTTTCTCCTCTGGGTTATCTTCAGAACTACTAGTCTAAAGGGGAAAGATGAACATTATTTATGTTCAATGCTACATATTAATTACAGGTCATTATAGAAAGATCGTGAATGTCAAATCCTAGGGCTGGAAGAAGTCAAAATGCAAGTCTACAGAGCTTCATGAGACTAACACTATGAAAAAACAATTAGGAACACTATATGAAGATGACTCGCTATCTCAGCACACGTATAGTTTTTGCTCCTCAAGTCTATGGAAAAAGAATGTCATGGCCGTACTATAGGGTTAGTTAGGGTATACACATTGTGAGTCAGTAAATTCGCTGTATTTAACTTTTATTTTATGCCTTTATCTACATCTGCGTTGACTCGTGCCACTCACACCATACTCATGAAAGCGAGGAACTGCGTTCCAAGTACAAAAACAAACGAAATGAGAATCTTATGCTACTTTGCTAGGCGGTTTATAAGTGCAAGGTTTGACATTATTAGAAACTTACTATGATGTCCTTGTCAGCAGCTAAACTCTTTGAGGCCCGCAAACATATGAATAGAAAAGAGAAGACCTAAGAAACGAGGCCCAGTCCGGCTTCGTGGGCGCCGAAGCAATCAAAACATGAAAGAGAAAGAAAGGTCAATAGGCATCAGGGTTCAGGGCTTATAGATACGAAGGGTTGTACTCGATCATATGCTACACATACCTGTAAGGCATTTGCTAAGGCGGCAGTGAAAACGAGTTTGTCTTCTAGGATCTTTATACAGAAATATAGAATACTATTAAGATAATATCTCCGCCGGTCCGCCTGTTGGTACGGATTTTGAAGGCGACTCTGCTGATTGAGAAGCTTGATATCACGAGCAAATATTGCTGAGATTCTTTGTAGTAGCCATATTCATCAAGCTTACTTTATTGCTATGGTGAAATATTCAGAGGCAGCTTACATATATTATGTATAACTATCTTAGTGTGATTAAAACAACACAACCTTCTGATCCTATTGAAAACTACCACCTACACTGGGAAGCCTGAAGGGCTGTCAAAACTGCACTGTTACCCTCCAGACCAACTGAGTAGGTGACTCCTATTAAAAATAATATATATATTCATAAAAAAAAAATAAAAAAAAAGGGAACTCGAGTTTCTTCCATGTCCAAGCTCATGTTCTTGCCAAGAAAAAAACGCGTGCTACAAGCTTTTTTACCTAGAACACAACAGAAGAGAAGCTGTCTCTTGTGCTTGATTGCCGTGGAATGAATCTTTATTGAGGATATTCTCTCCTTATGGCCGTGCTCGCTTCATCATCAAATACTCAAAGAAACTAAGACCTTCTTTCTTGAATTTAACGGACATCGGATTAGAGCCAGAATCTGGACCTTGACCCAGGCAATCCCTTGGAAAGATAGGGTTATTTGGCTATCACTTGTTTTTTTAGTGGTTGACCTCTTGTGATTAGCGCTTTAATTTTTCTATTTACAGAGACTTGCTGGGTATGGCATTTTTTTTCCGTTTCGTTCTTCTGACAGAAGTGGCTTACTTGGGGAATTCTCGGTATTTCGGACGCTAATCGGCTCGGCTGCAAAAAAAAGATGTCTTACTATTATCCCATGTGCTGTATAAAGTCTGGACTAGCCCAGAGCAGTCCTTCTATATCATTTTACTACTACAATATTGGCTCTTGCTTTTATTATGCATATGCCATTCCAATATATAGATATAAAATGCAACAATCTCAGTATCACACAGCACTGTCTGTTGTACAGTGCTAACCCTAAAACATACAATATACCATAGTAGGGTTAACATAGGGATAAGGGTGACGAAATCGTCCGTGTTATGACTTGTATGATATTCATCGCGGTACTAATATCATATCTAGTGACACTGATTACTAAATACACGTTCTTTATAGACAATCTGGGCTAGAGTTTGCCGTTTAGTTCTTAGCCGCTTTTTGAAAACGAACAACGAATTTTTCCCGCTTTATTAGACATGCATTGATCAAGTGACAAAGTATGAATATTTGGAATGGCTTTGTTTATAGTAGGCTGGTAGACAGACCTTAATATAATGGCCCCTTTATTTTTCTTTTATTCTTCTGCTCGGAGTTCTCTTACAACTAACATCATAAAGACGGACCAATCACTGGAGCCACCGAACAGATATAGCCAGTTTGATTCCTGTTGCCAACACCTTGTTTTCTAATTTGTATATTGTTCGAAGTAATCAGCTATGTTCAGCGGAACGAAGACGGAGAAAATTATGCCTGGTAATTTTCCGTCATGATAAAATTGGGTTACTAGCATTGATAGATCTGTTGTTAGCACTACCTGCATTATCTCTTAACCGCTAAAGAGACTATTGTCTCACCCACTGTATCGTCAAAGAGGAACGCAAAGCAGCCTCGTGGTCAAGCCACACTACAATTATTACAGCTAGGAACCAACACACGAAGATATATACTGCTTGATTCGTCAATTTTACCTCTAGATCTAGACTTCGAGATGAAAACTACCTCACTATTTCATGGCAATAGGTCGTTGCCAAGACTTCAAGACGAAACTCATTGCCGAATTCACGAACAACGAAATAGAATCAATATAGAATGAATTAAGACGCACTGGCTTCTTTTTTCCCCCAGTAGCTGAATACCCGGACCCGGATATTTAGTTTGAGGTTAGTAATCGACCTGTACCTATGCTATCAAAAGCTAAAAGCGCATCTATTGGCCCGTTCGTCTGCTCTATGGTCTCTAGCTGGCCGTTCTAGATCTCAACATACATTGGAGATTTTTAGGATAACATTATTTATAGTTCAATCGGTTGGTATAACCCCCCTTAGAGAGACTTAAACATCCTATTGGTATTTTAAGCTTCCGGGTATTAATTTAATGGCATGAGAGCCGAATAATAGTCGGTGAACCGAGAAGCAGGCTGTATAGAAACCGCCTGCCTGATTCTTTTATGCTGCTACTCGACTTTCTCGAGTGTTATTTCCTCCAATGTACACACGGGAATAATCTTTACCACCTCGATGACGAGTATCTCTAACCGCTAATCTCCTTTTATGTTATTTTTTTCTTATATTTTTGCTGGTATTAACACAGTACTAGATTTGGAATAATATACATGTAGCCATAGTTATATCGTTCCACGACATCTTGATTAGTTAGTTCTTTTAGCATGTGATGAATACTGTACTGTCCACCCAATGATACAGACTAGAGCGAAATAAGATAGTGAAAGGCTGAAGCGGTTTGACTAGTCAATAAGCGATATTGTGACGCGAAAGAGGTCGTGTATTGATAATAAGTAGACAATGATGCCGTAGTACAAGTATTCTCACAAGATAGTGATAGTAATGGGTGGGCATGTTTAATTATGCAAAATTTAGGCATACTCTTATAAGCGACCCTCCACTAAATTCTATAAGCAACCAACCCTCAAAAGCCTTTAGCCACTTAGATCAGCGGCCTTTTCTCACTTAATCGTTATGGAATATCGTTCTCCAATTTCATAAGCATGAGATGTGGAAAATGGGGTCCATTAACTCGTGATACATATATTCTGGGAGTCTGACCCCTATATCAAAAGTACGTTATCCGACATTGCTCTTCCCGTGGATATAAGGTAAGGCGGCTAATACACCATAGCCTAAAATGCTTATTCCATGCTATCAAGATTTACGGTAATAAGAAAACTTCTAGTTCCCATTGTTATCGAATGCTAGTAACTTGAAATATTACTTGATAAAATATCCCTAAAACAGGCTGTTTAACCGCCCCCGACCCTCAATGAGGCATAACCGACCTGATATAGCCGTATCTTACACTATTTTGAGAAGGTTGACATCTCCAACAAAACGATCCAGCACTACGGAATAGTCATGGGTTGTACCATTTGCAGTTCGAAGGGCTAGATAAGAGGAGAAGAATGATGGAGCCTGGTACGGTTCTACCAAGTAATATAGAAAGTTGATATATTTCTGTAATGGAAATGGAATACATAGATATATAGAGTAGCCTTGGAAAATCCAAAGATGTGACAAACAAATGTTTAGAACTGAAAATATAGTCGCATGAACAAACGAGCCCTTAACATCTATACATTCATAGTGGCCCCGAGTTACTCGTGCTCCACCAATGCGTTGGGTTGCTTAGTGACGAAATCCGCGGTGCTTGGCGATATGGACTGAATGGATCAGGTTGCGAAGGGTTGCCATGATGTCTTGACTGGGAGGGTGTCACTTTATATTGAGATGATGAGACCTCCGGTCCATCTTCTACCAGAGACGATTTGAACGAGCGTCCTCGAGGAAGAGTGCCTGTAGAGCCACTAGAAGCTCTGTCATTCGTATCTGAAGCCGTATGAGAAGAAGTAGTGACATTCTGTACTAGTTGGAAGGGAGAAGATACTCGACCCAGTGCAGATGGAACTGGGGAGCTAGGTGTCTTTCTGTTGAATGCCACCGTATTACTAAAATGAGTTGGAGTACTCGAGTCAGAATGCAAATCGTCCATCAAAGCTGAAGTAGCCTTGTTGCCAGCATCAACGTCTCGTTCTCCATACAGATAAGGCTCACTCAGGTCAATGGGAACCCTGTTTATGTCATTTTCGAGGGCATAGCCCTCTGTGGATTGGGAGCCATATCTCTCGTCGCTGATACTCGAGGTTTCCGTGCTTTCAGAATAATCAGTGGGTTCACTGTCACGGATATTGGCGTTCCTTTGGGCTTCCTTTCGGCGACGTACTATAAGGAGATAAGAAGGTATTAGTTAGCCACTTCTGCATGATGAGAATATATCGCTAGAGGAGAATCAAGCTCTATAAGCGCCAGTGCACTGAAAATCGCCGGGGAACTCACTGGTAGACTGCATGGTATGGAAAACTTCCAACTTTTGCCGTGAAGTCTTCAGGTCGTGTATTCTTTCCGCAAAGAGATGACGTTCCTTTCTGTCACTCTGTTTCTCCTCGGCAATCTTTGCGCAATCGATGTCGCTCATGTTACTGACAAACTCTGTTGTAAACAGCTTAGGCAACTCCGCCATGATCAGATTCTCGACTATCCTGATGTTGATACTGTCGATGAATCGGCTGACGGCAACTTCGTAGTACGCTACAAGATAGTCGATGGCAAGGGTCGCCGCAGGGTCGCTATAGATGGCCTTATCGATATCTTCAATGAACTGGTCGATTATCTCCGGCCGGACCCATGCTGTACGCTGCTGCTGAGGCCCATTCGAATGCTGGTCGTTCTTCACCCTACTATTGAACACTTCGATATGGCGCCTCATCAGGGCTTGACGGCGTTTCGTACCGAGCTCGCGAACTTTAGACATGACTTCGGGGTTGTTGGTGGCGATGATTTGCAAAGTGTTTTCACGAAGAAGAGCCTGTGCAGATTCCCTAACATTCGTTTTGATCTTCTGGAGGGAGGGTTGAATGATGGAGCTCATGATGTTGGTAGCGACAAGCTCGCTTTGTTTGAAACTGAGCACGTTGAAAACATGACTATCGATCAGTGTCAGAAGCTCTTCGATGAAGCAATGTGTTATGTTGCCCCATGCTTGCACCTGCTCCCGAAATAGCGGCTCAAGCACGTCATGGTTGAAGAGACCGGGAAGCTCGCGGCCGCGGTTCTTTTTGATTTCGGCCTTGACAATCTTCATGTAAGATGACCGAGATATCTTCTTGGTCTTACACTGCGTCTCCTTTGCTGTGCAGTCCAAGCTAGATTTATCTTTATCCTCAGAGTCGGTATTGTCGAGATTTTGAGGCGGCTTGGTGTTTGCACTCGAGTGTTTGACATTTTCAATATCACTATCGTCAACTATATGGAATGTTTTGCCGTTCATTTTCATTTCAGTGCTGAATTGCTCGTGAAGATTCAGCACGTCGGCACGGATACGATAGCCTTGAGAGTCCCGGTGGTTCTTAGCCGAGAAGAACTCGTTCAGGTTATAAGTTCCGTTGCAAGCAGCTTCGACGGTGCTAGTAAACTTCT
This sequence comes from Davidsoniella australis, assembly GCA_009806335.1. Taxonomy (NCBI): domain Eukaryota; kingdom Fungi; phylum Ascomycota; class Sordariomycetes; order Microascales; family Ceratocystidaceae; genus Davidsoniella; species Davidsoniella australis. Next base: position 7,281 of record RHLR01000476.1, on the reverse strand, counting down.
TGGCGCAATCAGTCACAAACCGTTGTTGCTGATGCCGGCCATCTCGTTCCGGGCCTAATCTCTCGAGTTCTTTGTGGGAAAACGCCAGGTTCCTGTCGATATCTTCGATCAGGCCGGGAAGCTGGTTGGCAAGGTGGTCTCTCGAGATTTGAACCAGTTTGGTCAGCAGAGAATCAATACCAACAAGACTGCTATCAACGGTGTTCCATGGGCCATTGTTGCTATTATGAAAGAAGTCGGCCTCGTCTTGGTTGCGCAGGGCCCGAGAGAAGGTAGCGTCCGGGATTATGTTCCGATCGCGATTCTTGAGCACGTGCCAACCCAAATCGAGTTTGATGACGCCTTGGTTCTGTACTAGCTTGATGAAGTGATCCTGGTTAGGCGAGTTGGACTGGAGTTTATCTGGCATGGTGATCAGGCCTAAAGTACGCTCGCCGTTGACGTCGATTTCGCAAGCCATCTGCGTGACTTTTTGCTGTAGCTCGGAATATCCGGCAGACACTACAGCGATGATGATAGCTCGGGAGTTGTGCATATATTTCCGGACCATGCTCTCAACGAGTCTGCCGTCTTCAGCCGTTTGGTTCTTATTAGCAGAAGTGAAAAGGCCAGGCAAGTCAACTAGCGTAAGCTGAGGCTGATTCGGGCCTGAAATCTCGACACGCAGAATATGAGCAGAGAATCTTTGGCTCTTGCCGATCCCCATGAAATCAGTGGCGAGTTGGATCAAGCCACTGAAGTTTCGGCGTACGCCTTGCTCGTTATGTGTGCTAGTCGACTGGCAGTCATATAAGGAAAGCGTTTCGAGTCTCTTGCGCTCTTCTGCGGAACATTGACCCGAGGGGATTATAGAGAGCTTGACGCTGTGTTCGGGAGTCCGGCGTAGAACGAGCTCGGTCGGAAAGCGGGTGCATAGTTCGTCGGCAACGGGGAACTCGACGTTCGAAATGGCCTCGAGAACAGAGCTTTTGCCGGTTGACTGGTTGCCGCACACAATGATCTGGGGGATATCAATGTCATTACACCATCTTTTCCGGCCTAGATGCTGAATTGAATCCAGAATTCTGCAATGCTCATCGGAAAGCTCGAATAGCTGGTTGGTAGTGATTTCAGGTTCACTCATTGTGGAAAGATGAGGGAGAAATGAAGAGAGGGGCTTTAATGTAGTTGAGACTAGAATTTGTGTCTATATCAAGATCCTGAATGTTGAGGTGAAAGATGGTGGTGATGATGCTAGCGTTAGATATGAGCTGGAGATGAGGCATCTTTCTATCTTTATAGAAAGCCATTACTTCTTGCTTTCATGGTACAACAAGAAACTGCCGGTCTCTCGCATAAGCCCCAAGGTTCTACATGCTAATATGTATTTTGATATGGTCCTAATCATGCATTGCTGGCTAAGACTCATGCGCGCTTAGTGAGATATCAGACATCCATTTTATAAGCAAGAGCAAGAGCAGAATCAAAAGAAGGAATAGCCTTCAACTGTAATTGGCCAATGAGTGACTAAAGAGGGGGCTATTAGTGCAACAAAACATCGCAGAATTATGCAGAAGGCCAGCCAAGTTTGGTGGCCAGGCTTAACAATAGATGATTAACGTATCAAAAATATTGGTCAGGCTCCCCGAGGCAGACAAATCCTGAAAAGATTGATGATGATGATGATGGTTTTATTTATAGTCTGGCATCCATCCCTTTCACACTAGCAACACCTCCTAAAAAGATTGGGATAAATCGTCGGAATTTTAGACATGACAGGATATTGATATGGTACTCTTTGTTAGGGTTAGTATTCACAAAAACCCTATAGTCCCCAAACTGTTTATAGGGTTGTATGGTTCAATAACCCTGGTGCTCTGGGCATCAGAAAACAATTTCAAGATCATGCTCTTCTACAAATATAGTCTTGGCAGCATCTGGGATGGAGCCTAGGTCGCCTGTGCTCAAAGCAAAAGTTCTGCTGCAACCTAGTTGCTACCATTTTCAATTTCGCACGCGCCAACATGTTTCGAACTAAAAGTGAGCCACGTTGACTTGATCAGATGTTCAACAACTAACTTAGTGTACCTTGATTGAGAATATATGTACATATACAGATATAGTGATATGGAGATTTAGTTGTAGATGGCTCTGTAGAAACAACCATTGTTTATAAGGACGACTCATTATCATTTATTTGACAATTCTCCGGAGGAAGAAACAACATACAGATATGACGTGCCTTGAAGAAACACGAGAGAGCCAAGGAACAAGTCTGGAACTAGGTGGGAAGAAGCATATCTGTAAAAGCCCGAGCTGACAAGCCTGCACCGAAGAAGCTAAAGCTGGTCTAGCTTAAAGCCAAAGCAGGGTCTTCTTTGTTAAGTGCCATCGGAGGAACAAGAATATAGTGGAAAATAGGCATAACTAGCGAGTAATGTTGCCTGTGCTTGGACATTTTTTGACAGGTTAAGGCCTGTTTGTACCTGAATTATTCCCCTTCTCAGGTGGACAAACAATATGAACGGGGATATAGTGAGACGAAGAGTACATATAAGAACTAGTAAGACGGAAGGAAAAAAAAAAAAGCGGCTCTCATCTACTGTAACATTAACGGCGTATATATATAGTAGTCATGAAGAAATATATACTGTGCGTTAAGATAGTGCTATATAATCTCATCGCACTTTTAATATCAATGTTCATGATTGTTTCCAAGAAGATAAGTTGTCCTCTAACCATGCGGGTTTATTTGTATCAATAGCATCCGTAAACTATTACATGAGGGTTTATCCGTTTACATAGCCTCTATAAAACCCAAAACAAAACGACTATTCACCGAGGCAAGCAGGGTAACAGACAAGCGAGCGCCCTCTATTCCATGTATTGTGCGCTTGGCTCTATTGCTTTATCACCCATTTGGCCATGCAGACTTGAGCAATATTGACTGTAGCAAGCTGGGAAATTGTAGGCACAAGCCACTCTACTATGGAAACAAGATGTAGGCCCTCAAAAGCGGGAGCCATAGCACCCGAGAAAGCTTTGGCTTCTGACCGAGATCGTGGGTACGTAACGCCAACAGAGAAACAGAGAGAAAAAGAAGGACTAGTCTATAATTGAAAGGGCATTCTTCTAGTAGCATGACCGCTGGAACAGACTAGAGCAGATAAAGCTTCTCCTAAATGGAATCATTGTCAATTCTATCCAAGTCACAACTGTCACACCATTAGTTCACGGTACGAGCATGGAAAGGTTGCACCTTTCTCAACCCTCGGGGGGATCTTTGAGGACCACTAAGGTTTCTCGACGTTTAACGATCCAATAGGGTCGGATCTATGTGATCCATATAAAGACGTAAAACGATTAATAAATAAATAAATACGAACCAAATCCTGAAACAGACCCAGTGGGCTGTACAATCCAATAATTCATACAACAACATGTCAATATAAAGCTATGGGCTAGTATAAGCTTCACCGTGGTTAAGCGATTGCCCGATACTACTACGTACCAGCATCAAGGAACAAGCCATAATGAAAAAAGGAGATCGATGACATAGCGAACGGACCCAGAAACAGTGATATTGACAAGCTAGGGATTGGATCTTGGATGGACGGCGATGGGACGACCTTACGACTGTTATGAGGATAAGAGGTACTTTTATAAATTAGTTACTATACAGTAGATATGGATATATAAGTTTGGTGAAGCACCGACTTTTGGCAATGGAACTTGGCCTTTGTTCCGCAGTTGCGATCTCTTCTCGAATATCTAGGACTCTAGTAGTTTTCTGTTTTGTTTTCAGTCACTCGTTCTCTCTTTTTCTTTCTTTCTGTTTCTTTTCTCTTACTTAGTGTGAACTTTCATAAGGGCAAGCTCCCTATCACATCCAACTGTGTTTATCACCTAAAACGAAATTTATCGTCGTGAACCACATAACTGGCTCATACAGCCAAATCAACTCAAAACAGAGACTCTCGTTTCGTAGTCCGTTACACTCTTTTATTTATTTCTTGTCTATCCCTCTTCCATCATGAAGAACATCGCTATTAGTGCCTTACTAGGCTTCCTAGCCTCTTCTGGCGCAGCCGATGCTCGTGCTCTTCATGGCCGTAGCTGCAAGGCTCACTCATCGTCTGCTATTACAGCAATTGCTACACCAACCGGCACCGGATCTGCAGCCACTGGCATCCTAAGCTCGTCTTCCGTGGTCTATGTGAACTCGACGAGCACCGCCATTGGTGTATCTAGCACTCTATCATCTGTCGTCGTGTCTTCTACCTCGTCTGCTGCCCAGACCACCTCGAAAGCCTCTTCTACCAGCAGCAGCAGCAGCACAGTTGCTTCTTCTTCCTCTACTTCTACGTCGACGTCCTACACTCCCCTGTCGACTACTCTAGGCCTAGATGCGCTGTGGAAGGCCCACGGCCGTGCTTACGTTGGCGCCCCTAGTGACAAGTCACTAATGACTGCCGATAGTCGTATTGCCACCACTCTCAAGTCTGACTTTGGCCAAGTGACACCCGAGAACAGTCTGAAGTGGGATGCCGTCGAGCCGTCCAAGGGAAGCTTCTCGTTCGACACTGCCGACTACCTGGTCGACTTTGCCATGGAGAATGACATGGTAGTCCGTGGCCACACTCTGGTCTGGCACGAGCAGCTGCCTGACTATGTCAGCAACATCACCGACGCAGATACGCTGAAGAGCGTCCTGGTCAACCACATTACTACCGTGATGACCCACTACAAGGGTAAGATTCGTTCGTGGGACGTTGTCAACGAGGCTTTCAACGACGACGGATCTCTCCGCGAGACGGTCTTCTACAACCTTCTCGGCGAGGACTACATCTCCATCGCCTTCAACGCTGCCCGTGCCGCCGATCCAGACGCCAAGCTATACATCAACGAGTATGCTCTGGATGATGCTTCCAAGCCCAAGCTGGCCAACGGTATGGTTCCCAAGGTCAAGGAGTGGCTAGCCGCTGGCATTCCCATCGATGGTATCGGCTCCCAGTCTCATCTTACGGGCGGCGCCGTTAGCACTGTCCCTGGTGCTATTCAAGCCCTGGCCGCTACTGGTGTCGAGGAAATCGCCTTGACCGAGATGGATATCTCGACCGCACCCGCTGATGACTTCATATCCGTCTTCAACGCCTGCTTGGACGTCTCCAGCTGTGTTGGAATTACCGTCTGGGGTGTCAGTGATGCTACTGCCTGGCGTCCGGGTGCAGTTCTATTCGACGATGATTACCAGCCCAAGGAGGCTCTGATCGAGCTCAAGGCTGAGCTGGCTGCTTAGATCCAGGTATAGGGTCAATCTTACGGTGGCAACGTGTAGTTATATATCTCTTTTGTATTCTTAAACTTAATGTGTTAATTTATTATTATCTGTTTGATTTTATTAGGCTTGCTCTTTGATTTGACTTGAATGTGATTTTATTCTCTAACGTCTACCCACTAATAACTTGCAGTAATAAACTACGTAGATGTTAGCCTGAAACCGACCAAAAAGCAGACACTAGTGGATATACTAGAACATCACTTAATAATGTTGAATTTCTAGGAGGAAGATAACAACCCTGACGCCATACAGCTTTGATTTGATTCGATTATACTTAACGTCTACCTAAATCACTAAGATCATACGGCGCCGGATTGGATACCGGGCAGATATTTAAAGTCCTCCGCTTAGACACACTCAATGGCTTCTGTATGTTCGGGACGATACGGCCCTCTAGCCCCGAAGAACTAGTGGTCTACACTTCCGCTATGAGCAGCAGTAAAAAGAAAAAAAGGGAGTAGTAAAAACATGAAAACAAGAACGTAGAACAGAAACCAGAAACAAAAACCACACCAAATCCTCCTCAGTCACTTCCCCCCTCCGCTGTACTTGTCTGGCCCGCTGCATGGGCTCCGTAGTGCCTCAATTTCACCTCCAGTCTCTTGGCAAGATACTTGCCGGAACTCTCTTTGCAAAGTAGCTTTTTGACAAAGCTAGCCCGGAGTGGTGTCTCATTTCTGGGGCACGCCCAGGGATGGAAAGGTTCCTTCCGTTGATGGTACAGTGGACAGTTTCTTTCCGCATCGGCATGTTCGAAACGGTCATGGTACTCTGCAAAGTCGCCGTGACCTGTCCGGGCAGTTAGGATCCGATCCACCGTAGACCTGTGCTGGTCTTTAAACCAGTCCACCTTGTAGACAGTCTTTATTTCCAAAGGACCCCCAAGGTGTTTTCTGGGCTCGCACTCCGCTGCCCATGCTTTGAAGTCGGCATTGAGCTGTGCGTTTTTCCATCTGCGGGCGGAAGCAAGGGACATGACCTTACTGTCAACAAGCTCAGTATTGCTTGTACACCCTTGTTTCTCCAACTTGTCAACTAGCTCATTACCAGGAACATCAGTGTGTCCTGGAACCCATCTGATGCCACCAACCGCCAGTTCTACACGCTCAGTGCCTCTTTTCCACTCATAGAGTAATCTCCGGATCTTGTTAGCAGCCTCTTGAGAGGTTCCATTCTTACCAGCCCTATTTGAGATGCGTTGTGCTACACCCAAATTGTCAAGGCACAGATACAGATTGCCTGTGTCGGGAGGAGCATGCTCGATGGCGGCTTGGACTGCATTGGCTGCAGAAATAGCCTCTGCTTCGGCCACTTCTTGAAGAGAACCACATGACCCCAGACCTTCAAGTAGTTTGATGCCATCATAGAAGACTGCCCAACCAGCCCCAGTTCTGCCCTTCTCATCACGAGAACCATCCGAGTAGACCCATAGTGTTTCAGGGCCTGCCTTGGTCACCTCTTTCAGATGTTGTTTGGAGGCTTCTTCTTTTTCTATCTGTGGTGGCAGACAGTCAGGGGGGCCCTTTTCTTCTGAGAGGAGTCTATTCGACTCTTTGATAGGCTTCAGGAGCAATTTCTTGTACACACCGATGTGTCCTTCTATCTCTGTGATGCACAGCGGATGCCGGGAGTCTACCATAGAAGCCCAAATGGCAGCGGCTCTATCTAGGTCCTTGAGTATCAACTCCATGTTTGGGAACGAGGAGAGGATGTGCAAAAGCCTAGTTGGCTTGGTGCAGTACACTGGCAGTGTGGCTCTCAAAGCTACCTCTAGCCTTTCTTTCCCTTTAGCCTGCATGAAGGGGGACCAGGTGGATGAGGCATAGGTCAGTTGGGGAAGCACGAAACTCCTTACTGCATGTAGCAGACTCCTCACTGGGATTCCTCAGTACACTCCCGAGAGAGCTCTGAGTGCGTTTGTAGTTCTCTTGGCTTTAGCAATGACCTGCTTTGCGTGTTCC
>RHLR01000475.1:0-19752 GCA_009806335.1 Davidsoniella australis | reverse complement strand
TGGAAAAGAAAAAAAAAAAAAAAAAAACCTACGCTAGTTGTTTCCGTTTTGAGGCTTTGCTCCCAGGTGATCGGCGTACTCAAATTTTGGCGTTGGATCTTAGCTCCTATCAAAGAACAAAAAAATACTCTATGCCATGCTAGTTAAAAATATTTTTTAATATTGTAATGCTTTCTTGGGCGGGTTTTATTTGGGATTAAAACTTACTACAACTACATATTCACATACCTTTTTTGCTGGCCCAGCCACTTTATAGTTTTTATTTTTATTTTTATTATTTCTATTTTTATTTTTTTAAGCCGGCTAAGGCTTGAGAATATTCATTGGCTTGCATCCCATCCCTCCATTTCCCAGTCTTGCTCTCGCTCCCTTAAAGTGCATACATAAATATGCACGACATTGAAAATTGTCTTGCTGCTACTAACTACTCCTTCACGGGTCGCTTCATGTCAAACGAACGCGACTGTATTGTGCTTTTTTTCTTTTCTTTTGGTACCTTGAAACGTTCTCGGTCTTGCTCGCGGAGTTGCCATGAATTTCGTATATTGACTGAGTCTACTGAATCCAACCGAGCTAATACTGTAATTGCTTCGACGCCACCCTTTTGTAAACTAGAGCAGGCTGAAGCATCTCACCTCGACTTTACCTTGATGGCAAGTACACCTAAACGTTTCCCGATATTGCTCTATAGACATGCCCTTGATCTTGTCCATGACCATGGTGGCTGCCAGAACTTTGGCGTACCGTACTGTCTCCGCCTGTCCAGTACCAGCCACTTGTCCATGGATAAGGAAGTCAACAACCATGCGTGTATCTCTCAAGGCTAGAGCCTCAGTTTCAGCATCCACGTCCTGTTCTTTGGTCATGACCCGCCACTGTTCACAGTGGAAGTCTGTCTGTATCATCTTGACCAGGTATGTAACCGGATGTTGGTTGGCGTAAGAATCGTACAGGGCCATATCCTCGAAGTAGGGCTTGATATGCCTCATGAAAAATTGATAGATTTTGGAGTAGTCGAAGTCAGAGTCAATAAACACTGCCCCGATATATGCCTCAACTAGATCCGCAAGACATTTGGGCGGCTTCAAGGATTCGTGAGCCCAGTAGCTTTTGTCAACTTGACTTGATGCGGCCTCCTGTGCTTCTTGTTCTGCTGCTAAGCGAGCCGTATCCAGTTGTCGTGAGTAGTCTGCGATACTAGACAGGATGTCTGAGTTGGTAGTCAATATGAACTTGTGGAGTCCAAGTTCCGTTGCAAGACAACCCAAGAATCGATTGGACACCATCGCCATCTTGTGCTCTGTCAACCATTGGGGATTCGCACCAGGGAACTTTTTGAACAGATAATCAATGCTCACCATGTCGAGGATGGCATCACCCAAAAATTCGAAGTTCTGATAGTGTGGGATGTCTTCCCATGGATAGGATGGGTGCTTGAAAGCACATCGTGCGTTAAGACAATTCCGAAACGTATATCCCGTGATACTTGAGAGTCTAGTGGCGAAGTCTAGCTGGCTGGCAGAAGGCTTCAGCTTCTGCCAATCTTGAATAATGTATGCCTCGTAGTATTCCGGAAACGATGACATCTTGTGGTTCTCAGATCTGACCATGACTTGAACCGCCTTGACAGCAAGATCAAATCCACGAGAATCTACTGCAATCTGATCGATTCCATATAGCCCTGAAAGATAGGCGGCGCCGATGAAAGCTTCACAAACATCGGCAATAGACTTGTCTCCAACGGAATGAGTGTCCTTGATTTTTCTGGACAGCTTTCCCTTCTGTAACTTGAGACCTTCTGGATACCATGACCGGCGATCGAATGACTGAGTGCGTATGAATTCCTGAAGGCCCATATCGACAGCAGAGTTGAATAGATTCTTGTTGCAGACGATTAGCATACGCTCTATATGGTACTCAAACTCTGTACGAGTTGGCACCAAAGCGTATAGGGCGATAGTGGTTGACATCTTGAGGAACGCATCTCCTAAGAACTCCAGGCGTTCGTAGTTTTCACTCACGGCCTCTTGGTTGCTAGCTTGTGCAGTGTCAAGAATGTCGCTACTCTCACTTTTCTTTGTGAGAGCTGTCAGGGCCAAATCTGGCTTAACAGAGAGACCGAGCATATCAGCAGCCTCAAGGGCCAACAAAACCTCCTCAATGCGATGAATCAGAGCTGGGAAGATAGACATAGTTGTCACTGTGGATAGTGAAATCTAGCGGAGGATATGTAAAGTTAACTCTTAGTCCTGGACAAACACATCTTGTTGTTAAACGTATACATACCGTAGAAACCTTGAGAGGTTCCATAATCACGAAGCAAGTTTGTGCTGACTTGCGGTCGTCATCGACTGCTTCTTGCAAGAAGTTTCTTCTCAAAGGCATATGTTCGGCTTCGATCACTGGTTGTTCATCGCTCCAAGTACGTTTGGCTCGACTTGGCCCCCACATGCTGATACTGTATTCTTTGATGTTATGCGTGACGTTCTTCCACCCACGATACTTTGGCATTGCTACACCATCTGGAACTGGGTCCAACGGGCGTAGGTCATCTCTCACCCCAAGGAGGTAAAGTTTTCGACCACCATCGAATGGGTCGATACAGAATTTGTTCTTGTAGAAGACGCAGGGATCATTACCACCGAGCTCCAGATAGTCATAGGCTAGCGAGCCATTGATCGAATCCCAATCGATGGCATCATTCACAGTAATGTCTTGTAATGGGGTGCTATGAGATAGTGTCGATGTAGCGATGAAATATGGAAGTCCAAGTTGAGATAGAACAAAGTCTTTGCTGAAAACATCTCGAAACACACGGAGTGTATACTGCGTCAAATCATTGGCGTGATCGATGCTGATAGTGCCCTTGAGCGGTGTTATATATGCCTGGGATGTGTTACCGTCATTGAAGAATAGTGTCGTTGTTGGCATATCAGGCAAAGGTCGTCGTGAAACAAGGACTAGTGGGACTGATGATTTTCCGACGAGATCTGGGTGTTTGACTCTGAGGATAGCACCGTATAGGACTTGTCGATTGTCTTGAGATTCGTCCATGGCAAACCAAAACTTGGGTTTCCTCTTCATATTGTAGACCTCTTGTTTGTTTTCGCTAATTGCAAGACGAGCACCTTTCATTGAAGGCTTCTTTCTTTTGAATACTGGCTCCAGATTCTCATCAATCAGGCCTTGTTCAATGAGATTTATACAGACCTCAAAAGCTACCGCACATTTTGCCGCACTCTTGGATGCCTGGAGAGAGCCTTTTCGTGACTGAATCGGCGAGGAAGCTGGAAGGTTCACATGACAGTAGTATCCTTGTTTCGACGGAACCAAGATATACTCTGGTTGGCATATTCGATTCCGTTGTCTATCCTCATCTGTAGTCAAAGTAGTCGTAAACTTTGCAAGAACTTCAAGGCTATACTTCCATCCAAGCTTAGAACCAGTTGATGGTATTACATAGCTGATATCTTCTACATGGTGTAAATAGTTCGATAGTTCGGCTTCTGAGCTCTCAAGTACTCGATCCTTTGGCAAATTTGCACAAAAGACCTTCAATAAGTTTGCGTCTCGATAAGCACAACGTACTCTACGTAGATGCTCAATGTTCCCTTTTTCGATCATGGTATAGTATTTTGAGTCTTCATGTCGAGCACGACCCTTGGACTGTACGTACTGAATCATAGTGTGATAAAGATCGAAGCGGATGATAGTGTCACAATTGGGAATATCGAGTCCTTCCTCGGCAACGGACGTAGTCACTAGGCAGTTTATAATGCCCTGGCGGAAGCGGTGGATGGTCAAGTTCTGAGTACGATATGACATGCCCTCCGATGTACAAGATGATCCAAACTAAACAAAACTGTTAGTGACTATAAACTGATATATAAAGGCGAGAATTTGCATACAAGCGGAGCTGCCGTTACAAGTGCGTTGGCGATAGTGCTTTGTTGCAAAATATCACAAAGCATGACTGCGGTATAGCGCATATCGACAAATATGATGCATTTGTGTGTGTTGCTATTTTGAAACAGTAAATCAATGGTATCGAGCAAGGCTATGACCTTTGGAGACAGGAAACTAGTGTTGCGTAATGGGATGTCAAGTTGTAAAGACGAGACAGTCTCTTGAACTTTAAGGATGTCGTCCTGCATCCCATGGCCATTTCTTGAAGAGTCCGGATTGATGTTATGGGTGCGAGCTATCAATCTCGTTATTTCTGTCTTTGTTATGACAATCTTCCAGAACTTGTCGGCAACCCAGGGACCCAAAGCAGAGGCCGCAATCTCGGAGAAGCAGAGAAGCTTGCGTAAATCTTCATTACGGAGAAGATTTCGCACCATAGATTTGACAAAGGGCGTCCGATATGGAGTAGGAAGAGGAGAATACTCTACTCTTACCTCAGTTTGCTTTCTGTTGAATACGTCACTTACTAATGACCCCTCTCCCACCGTAGCAATGGTACTATTGAGAATAATCTCTAGTTCTTGTGCGGAATCTCTGATATCGTCTTGGCTGTCAACAGGTGATGCAGTCATACCTAAGATTCGAGGTCTAGAAGCTATTGGTGTATCCAAATAAAAGTCTTTGACGATACGTGCATAAGGGTGGTTCTTTTTAGCGTGATGAGCTTCATCAAACACAATGAGATTTATCTGGTCCATCTTGATATATGTAGACGCAAGGGCTCTAAGAAGAATAGAGGCTGTACACACTACAACCATGTTGTTTTTCATGAGATCTATCCATTCTTGCTTTCCCCAGGATTCTCTTGTTGAGTGACCCCAGACTCTCTCGATGGGGTACGATAAGTTGCTTGCGATGACATGGTACTGTTGATGTACTAGAGGAACTTTCTCAACCTAGATTTGTTAACGCATATTTGGTTCATATAAGATAGAAAGGACCTACTATGAAGAATGATGTACGCCTAAATCTGCCACAAGCTGCTAGCTCTAGCTCTTGTTCGATTGTGTAGCGCAATAATAAAACGGAGATAAGAGTCTTTCCAGATCCTAATGCATTGTGTTGGTTACTAACGAAGCTATCAAAGATGGATTTATGTATGTTAATGCTAGTCATACCTGTATCCAAAACAATGATGGTATTTTGGCGTTTAGATCGCTCGAATAGTTCAATTTGATATTCCCTAGGGCTATCAATAATCTTTTTGGTAGTTCTACGCATGATCCATGAGACTGATTGTGGATTCAAATGCTTAGAAGTTGGGGATTCGTGTAGTCGATCTACTATGTGAGATTTATCGGAAAGAAACCGAGAAAATTCGATATCGTCATGGTACTTTCGTTGCGGAAAATCCTGCTGATATGGCACAATAGTATTGATTGTATGTGATGAATTATTTTGCTCGGCACAGCTTACGTTATCACGCGCATAATCGTCAACTTTTGGAACTTTTAGATGCTCAAAATGTTGGCTGAAATCATTCATATAGAGAGCTGAGTCGTGATTAGAAGAAGCTTCAGGAGATGATATACTTTCTGGTATCTTGGTATTTTGAAAATCATGTTCGATTGGAGACATTGATGAGACTATCGAGATATGATTAACATCACAAAAATGCTATAATTCACGTTGCTGACTTACTATCAATTAGATCGTTAGGGCTGGCGTGATATGGCGATAGAGTCTCATGATAATCTATCATGGATGACATAGGTGAGCCAAGGTCTATCAGATCCGAAGCTTCGCTAATGCTGTCTAGTAGCTCAGGTGATGTTGAAGGCGAGAAAGAGATCAGATCGTGCTCCATATCGCGGACTTTGTTTCGTCAGGCTGAGAAATTCGTATCGAGAATTGTATTAGCAATTGGAAGTAAATCGTGATAATATGCAAGATCAAAGAAAAGTACAGCAAATCGACCAATTCCTGTGGACGATTGACGGACATCTAGAAAAAAGGTTGATGCCAGCAATGATGATGAAAAAGTGCATGGTAAATAGAAGATCATGATATAAAGAATAAAAAACAATAGTAAATAAACATAAGATGAAAGGCAAGGCTAGAAGGTGGTGAAGCAAATAAGTAACTACAGAATCTGGTGGTAATTTCCAGTGACTGATGGCAATTGCACTATTGAAAGATGAATATACGGTAGGTGACACAAGAGCAAACGGAGAGAAATCTATTTGCTTCTAAGTTTATAGATCGTTCCTAAGTCCACTGAGGCATGGCATATGTCACGACATTTGAAAATCACTGGCAGCTTGAGGGAATTTTTAGGTATGAATAATGTTGTCTATTTGCTCGATGAGTTTGAAACGAGACAAAGCTAAAGAAGCCTTAAGGGCTCTCAAGAGGCAAGATATGAACGCCATGCTAACCATCCAAAATGTATAGAACGCGGACCCAGACAAAAGAAAGGGGGATGTTTCAAGAAAAAAATGATACGAAGAGAAAAGAAAACAATCAAAAACAAGTCATAAGGGCATAAATGTTGAGGACCGAGGCCGTGGAGACAGTTTACTCCTGCATGTCCTCCTGGACACGGCGGACGACTTCAACTAGCATAGGGTGAATCTTCTCGGTGGTCTGAATACCGCAAACCTCGTGGACGACCTCGAGAGGAGTCTTCTCAGCCATGATCTTGGCCAGCTGGCTACTCTCCTCGTCACCCTCGACGTCCTGGAAGCGGAAAGCCATCTCGGCAGCGTCAAGCAGACCAGAGATATCAGCGCCCTTCTCGGCCAGCTCGGCAGCGGGACCGATGAAACGCTCCTTGCGGCTCAGCTTGCGAAGAGGAGCACGGCCAACACGCTCGACGGCGTCCTCCAAATGGGGGTTGCCGATGCGCTTGATGATCTTGTCGGCGTAAGCCTTCTGAGCATCGGCATCAATGCCGTGCTTCTCGACAATCAGCTTGCTAGTTTCGGCCAGGGCACGGCGGACCTCAGCCATGATCTCCTTGTCCTGGAGAGCATCGTAGACGGTGGCCTTCTGACGGTTGTAGCCGTGGTAGGCGGCAGTGGCGTGGCCAGTGTTGACAGTGAACAGCTTGCGCTCAATGAAGGGGCTCAGGTTATCGACCCAGTTGATACCCTCGATGGCAGGAACAGCGTGGTCAGCGAAGGGAGTGCGGTCGACAACCCACTCGTAGAACTTCTCCAGGGTGACATCCAGGCCGGCATTGGGGTCCTGGGCAGGAACAATGCGGTCGATAGCAGAGTTGGCATAGCGAGCACGGCTATCGTGGCTAGCCAGGCGTTCAGAGGGAGTGTTCTTGGGGTCGAGGATGAAAGAAGCCAGAGTATCGGTGGCACCGATGGCGTTTTCGCAAGCAATGACAGCCAGGGGAGAGCGGTCGGCGGCTCTCTTGTCAATACCCTTGGCAATAACGGGAGCAATGAATCTGAGGATGTTGGGGCCGACAGAGCAAGTAACCAGATCAGCAGTAGCAATCTCGTTCACGAGATCCTGCTCGTGGGTTCTAGAGTTGATGGCACGGTAGTTGGTGATGGTCTTTTCGGCAGTGCCCTCGACACCGACCTCGATGACCCGGTATGAAGGGTTCTCGTTCAGGGTGTTAATCAGGGCATCTTGGACATCGGCGAAAACGACCTCATAGCCGGACTCGTGAAGGAAGCAAGCGACGAAACCACGGCCTGTTAAGAGAATAGGTTGTTAGTACATATATTAATGGGGCTGGCTATGGGGCCCTGACCAAAATCTGGGGAATTATAGAGCTATTAAGGTCAGGGACAGAGATGTAGTAAAGAGATGACATACCGATGTTACCAGCACCGAAGTGGACCGCCTTGAGGGAAGTGGAAGCAGTTTGAGAAGCCATTGTAGAAATTTTGAATGATGTGTATGAGAGTTGAGTTCACTTGAATCGACAAGTGAGATTTAGATGAAAGTGATTGTGAAGAATGTATGTAAATGTAAAAATGCTTTTATAATGAAGCAATGAAAAGAGATGTAAGAAGTTGTTTTGAATGATGATGATGATGATGATGATAGAGAGAGAGAGCAACAAAAGACAGAACAATGGCGGATCATCAAGACCTTTATATATCCAAAACGGCACATACGAAACATAGTTATAGAGGTCAACAATCGCAATGACGATATGTACTACATATGATATGTACTGCCAAGTACCGCCGAGCGACGGATTCGTGGCAATGGTAAGTGACGATAGACGATAGTACGTACCGACAGCATGAGGATGGACCAAAAGTAACTTGACATGCATCACTCATAATCAAGCTGCTAGTGCGAGACTATAGCGCTACTGCTATTAACGGACTAGGGTGTGTTGAAACGGGGGGAAGGTGACGATATTGGGTGTGAGACCTTTTTGGGTTATCTTGCTTTTATCGTGCTTTTACATGTATCCGATGTATGTATGTACCTTTTGCGCCTTGCACCCTAGTCGATAGTCTCGATAGTCTGTCTATACAAGAAGAGTGGCAGGGCTCCATAGATGTTTTAGGACTAGGGGTGCATTATAATACATGTATGTATGCCATGCCGAACCAAACGTTGTTAGCCCAGAATAGCAAGGTCAGCATAGCAGCAACCAACCCTTTGGACTCGTACTAGCTATTAGTGCAGACACATGTACCTAACTAAATATGAAGCTTTAGAAACTGTATATATAGAGTGACCCTTAGAAATGATGTCACGCCGCGAGCATGTTACTATGATACTATGATCAGCATAGCTAGCAGGCTCTTTTTTTCTTCTTCAAGAGCCAAGAATAGTTGTAAGAGAACTTCATGTTTTCAGAGAGACAGCAGACAATTGTACCACATCAGGCATCTAGCATCTGCCTTGCTATTACAGTGTGTTGTTGTATGTGTGGTGTACAGTATGTTGCTGTTGGTTGGTCGATATCAGCTCATGCTTATGATATTGGTACATGGAAAGATGGGAGGCTTGTGGGAGGGTTTGTGCCAGCAAGGCATGGCCAAAGCTGCTAGAAACCAAGCGAGGCCCATACGAATGCGGTTATATACTGATACTTGGGCTACACGGCCCCATTCCCATTCCCTTTTCCTTCTAGACGACCAAAACACAGGTGATGAGGCCGAAGCCAAGGAGGCTCACGGCCAAGTGTGACCAGTGCATATTGCATTTAGCCATCAGCTATAAAAATGAGCGTACATGTAGCATGTAGCATAGCCTGCCCTGATCGAATAGAATACTGTATTGTACAACTACTGATAAGACCGGGATTTTACCCCGAAACGACGGGCTGTACTATATATGTAATGTAATGTAATGTAATGTGCTGTTGGTAGTGCTGTCTGTCGAAGGTTATACTACGCCTGGGCTATTTTCGGCGGCACAGTACGTGAACAATCAATATTGACGCCGCTAAAAACCACCGTCTTGCCCAGTGCTCAAACAAGGTCAAGTAGCGATCATACGCATCTGAACTTGAGTAATATTCCTGGTTCAGTTTTGTAGATCTATGTATTTCTTTTCTCTTTCTTTTCTTTTCTTTTCTTTATGGCTTCTGGATGGATGGATAGGCGATAGGGTTAAGGGGGGCTCCATGTCATCCAAGACTCAACTGTGACAGGAATTTCTATTTTCTTCCACTCGCTGCTTTTTCTGATCGGCATCAAGATGATGTGAGATGATGTGAAGAGGCTCAAAAGGGTTACCCCTTCCCCCCTCTATCCCTTCTCCGTTTCCGAAGTAGACCAGGAAGAAGTTGTAGCATTACAGTATTACTGCATTACTGCATTACTGCATTTTACTCCCACTTTCACTTTCACACTTTCACAAGCTCGTCAGGTACCCCGACCCGACCCGATACACCCGCATGATGATCGATGTCGTCAACTCCACTTTTCACGATATGAAAGGGAGGGGCTGTTGTTCATATCTGGATCGTGTTCCTTTCCCTTTGTACGTCACAAAACATGACTAGAATCCGGAAGAATCGCGATATACATATCTGTAGAACTAAGTAACCTGGGAAGCCCGTAAGTGAGTGGGGCCCAGCCGGTCACAGTTGGAATAGCAAAACCTGGTAGACGGGCTGTTTATGATATTTCTCCGTCATGGTCACGATCATTTGTGTCTAGAGTAGTATTGTGGAGGGAGGAGGCCTGGAACGAGACTTATACAACTATGTATACACACGCTGACATAGTAGTCACGATAATTGGTTTTGAGAAGAAAGATGTGCACACCATACTGTGTGAATTAGTGTGAAATGCGCACGACTACAGTTTTGCGGGCGTAGTAGGGAACTCACCTATGCTAAGGCTTTTCAGGCGGTTTCTAACTAGTGTGCCTAGGTGCTAATTTGGGCTTGGAGTGAAGCGGATAATCATATCTGCCGTGGAAGCAATCATAAGTTTCTCCGAAACGTCGAAAAACATGGTACTAAATCTAAACATACACACATATTTTCCCTTGTCTTGTACTCTTACTCTATTTATTGCTCAGTTCAGTTTTGATCCTGTCGGCTGGTAAAGGCATTTCAGGAGAAAGACTTTTGGCCGAAGAGCAGCAGTAACAAACGAGGTAGCGATAAGAGTCTAGGGGCTGACGTCAGAGAGGCTAGGGTTTCCGTTTTAGAGCATAGTCCCTAGAGTCACTAAGATGAGACATCTAGATAACTGCTTACTCACTAATGAGTTGTACATGGAAGTGTCTGTGTATTAAAAACGGTACTATGTACATGTAGGTAATAAAACAACTATCGTGACATTCATTGTATGATCAAAAATCAGCCCGAGCTTCAAGAGAAACCGACAACAAACCACACATCGCAACGTGTCAAGTATTGTGTGGCACGCCTCAGAATATGCAGACAGAAGCTACGCCTCAGAATACATTCAAATATTCAATATACAGGACATACGATACGATAATACGGGATGGAATAAGACCATTATTGGGGTAAAGGATGGCAATAGGAACGACCGGGCTTCGACGAGGCGCACCGTGACCAAGCGAGCTAAAAAGAACAACACAAAGAAAAAAAAAAAGCATAACGGCATCAGACAGCTTCACGATACTTGCGTCGATGGTTCTCGAAATGTTTCCCAGTGTATTTTGCCGCGATAAGCTACATTTTGGACCTCAAGCCTATTTATTTACAAGGGTTTGAAGCCATATAAAACAGAATAGTGCTAACGGCTCTACTTGTTCTTATTGGTCAAAATGGACAAAGAAAGTCTGGTCAAAGACCTGCATTGCATGGATGGCGCAGAGAAAAGCGGAGCTGAAGGGCCATAAGACCAAAAGTATCCGGCCACCAAGGAAGGAGTCCACTTATTCCTGCACAATGGCCCACTATTACGCTATTACGATTGCAAAGACACACGGTCCGACTATGACCCTGTATTTTAGTGCTTTCCTACTCGCAATTACGCCGGTGGAGAAAGCAAGAGGGTGTTATCTTATCGTTGGACGGGCCTCAGTGAAAGACGAAAATGGGTTGGCCGGCATCGTAGCAACCGGGCTTTTAATGGGCATGGGCCGATTAAACAAACGCTCAAAAAGCGGTTGACGGAGAATGGTACGAGAGAAGGAATGAGTCTATCTCGAAGAACGATTGCAACAGAACGACAGGACCTCGTCTTCCCCGCACTCTGACAAATGTACACAATCTACGAGTATTAAGACAAGAAATGCCGGTAATAGCGAAGCGAGCTTGAGCGAAAAGAACGAGCAAGAAGGATAGCAAAAGCCAATAAGTCGTGGCTAGGAATGCGCGGGCTTGTCTTCTCTTCCTGCTGTTCCATATTGGCTCAAAGGGGAACGTCGTGATCCAACGGCAGATATCAGCCAGCTGTCCATGTACTTGGTGGACTACGGGAATACATGACTACATATGTATGGACATACGTATATGTATGATGCATGAACAAATAGAATGCATGTGTTGTCACGATGATCTTGAGAGCTCGACCCTACACTTCTAAGTCTGACGATATATCGCAATATGTGATGCGATATACATATACTCGGACTACCCATACAACTAATGTCCTCCATACACAGTACATACCATGTATGTACATGCAATCCGGATAAGCATCGTTGCATCCTTGGCTCTTTAAGCACCCCGACGATGGTCCCAAAAGAGAGATGCGTGTGCATATCATGCGGCTGTAGTCGACCTTGCTATGTACATATACTTGGAAGTTCCGACCCAGCCAATCAACTCCAGGCTTGGCATGCGTCATGACCTTCGACTTCATTGGTGACGAGGGGGAGGAGATGAGAGGAGATGAGAGGAGACAAGAGAAAAGAGCGGCACGAAGTTTCACGATAAGTGCTAGTCTATATGCAGCTCTAGTTGTATACTTAGTTATATTTAGTGAAAGGATATACAATAGAACTGCTAGAGACTTGTACTCTTAGGTCTTTTGATACAAGGGAAGCGAGGCAAAGCAGGCCTGACCAAAACAAAACAAGGAGCTAGGACAATCAGGCAAGCTTGAGGTGTTGATATTCTCACGATAAAAACATGAGCGTGTTACAGAGTGTGGCCAAGCTACCTACAACTATATTTCCTTCGCAATAATTGTGCCGTAGAAGAATCAAAAGCCCGTAAGCAACAAAAGAGCCCAGGTCTAGTTACTTGGAGTTACATCTGCTCAACTCTAACATATTTGACATAGGGCCGACAAAATCAAAGCCCCAAGTCTGAGAGTCACTTTCTGGCCGCGAGAACCGATGAAGAAGAAGGAGAGAAGATAGCGGCTCAATTAATCAGTCAAGAATCCCGGCCGCTCGCCCATTCGAACGAGAAAATCACCTGTTTATTACTAAACTAAATTTTGCCAAGTGGATGGACGGTCCCTATCGCCAAGTGAGTTTCTCGATATGAATTATCACTATGGTTCCCTTCCATCGAGTTATTATTCCGAGGACTCCCGTAATTGATATCACGGACACTCTTCATAGCTTCATAACAATGTAGTTCTGTAGCGTGTGAAGTCGAGCCAATCTTTCAGGGTTTTGACAGAATCCTCGAATGCGGCATCCGCCATAGCCGAAGAAAAATAACCATCCGCAGTCCGAGAATGCAAATACTACTGACTAGTTGTATACAGATATCTATCTGTATACAATATGTATTAGTTATATGGCCGCCGAGTGCCTGATGCCTGTAAAGTAGCATTGGTATAATCCTCTATGCAACCTACTGGACTAATCCGGGGAAATATCAGTATCTGTACATGCGATCAGCAGTACGAGAAAGAATATTCGGAATATATATTGTTCTTTTCTTTCTTGATATGTATCTGTCTACTTATCTGCATAGTTATGTGGAGCTGCTCTTGGGAATATCTCGGGCCAATTATTCAATATCTCTCTAATGCGAGCAAAGCATCGAGATCAGAGCAAGCTGAGACTCGAACTTGCGTGTGCCTCCTCCTCCTTGATCAATGCATCTATTTTTTTTTTATTAGCCCCGCATTGTGCCGTTTGGCAACTTCTAGAAGCCATTGAACAGTGAACAATAGAAAAAAAGAAATAGAAAAAATACGTAAAGGAGGCCGGCCAAACCTCTCTTGATCATAGCTTCATATGAGATCATATTTTGTTTGGTCCTAAAGTCTTACTATACAGGCTTTACTGTTTTCAGATAAGAGCTTGAGCTTGAGATTACATTTCGAGCCTCAAACTAAGAAGACAGAAACCAAAAAAATCGAGGGGGTTTTAGTATCATTAAAGCACTGTTAGAACACAAACATGGATGTCAAAGAACGTAGCAAAGATAGGCAGCCATATTCGAATACAAAAGGAATACGTACATACATAACAAACGCATTAGATATCATATGCTATACTTACACTGCTATTAGTATGAATAATGTTCTCAGAGGAAGCCGAGAAAAGAGAGGCTGTGTCGAAGTAGAGAGGCAACATGTCACTGTACCCAAATCCGGATACCCTGCATATAGATATGCAAGTATAATTATAATGTACATATATATGTACCAGATTCTGTATACTTTTTTTTAATTTTTTAATTTATTAATCTTATGGAGCTATAGAGAGAGCTATGAAGAGGTTCTGTATACAACTACAACTACAACTACAGCATGTTGCAATTTACACATTTTCGTATACGTTACAATGGCTGTCACTTTTATCCGTTTATTCAGCCGTGGAGAAAATGAATCAGCCGTGATGATGGGATATTAGCCATGGAGAACTACATAGTTATGTGTATGTATATACATACACGCACATGAGTACTTATTAGTAATAGATAGCGCATTAAAAATATCATGACGCTGGATAAAACAGACACTGCGTAAGCACTTAAGAAAATTCCCATGGCTTGAATATTAAACCTAGATAGACATATCTGCCTCCTTCGAGCTAGTGATATAGAAATATGTACGAAGACTACACACTAACATTCAACATTCTGCCCTTTGTGGTTCCTCTTTCCTTCCTTTCTTTCCTGTCCTTTTCTAAGCTATGTATATTTCTTGTTGGTTCTATCTAAAGCTCTTTCTGTACTCTATATTTCCATGTATGAATATCTATATCTATATATACACACTGAGTGTTATGTTGGTTCGCTTGTGAATAATACCTCTTGAAGGATAATGACGCCTTTATGAGCCAATGAACTGAACCTGCCGTCCTGGTCACCACTCCCTTCCTTCTTCTCTCTGTTCTTACCTTCCATTTCTCTTAAATCCTTTCCCTTCACTGTTCAGAGGTCATGAATAGCCTATTTCATAACAACCAACTTGTCTGTCAAAATGAACAGTAGGTCGACATTGTAGTGTTGCATGACCATAATAGGATGCTGTGACGTGCCGGTTTTTTCTGACCAAATATGTAGCCCTTCCTTTCCAACTTTCCCTTTTGCTTAGCTGTATGCCTTTTTACTCTTTTTTTAGTTTCTCTTCTTCTCCCCTCTTCCCGCCTTCCGATGACCGTGTGTTCTCGCATGTCACCTCCGACCATTTTATCCGTAGTAGTTGCTGGGCCTCGATTTCCGTCGGAACAAGGAAACGTTGGAGGTCAGACTAATAGACTTATAACTATGTATATAGTTAGTTGTTTGTTCACAGGGTTTTCTTTCACGGACGAATAGTCCACGAAAGCGCTTAACCTAGACTGAACAATGCCCAAGGTCGGCCACATCATCTTCTCCAACTTACGTACCGAAGAATACAACTTATAGTCGTATGTACATGAGTGTATAAGCAAGAAAGGAAGACAATAACGAGAGAAAGGGTTATTATTTTTGATAGTGTTCTTGGCACATCCTGTCATGTTCGCCTTGTTTTTGAAGGTTTCCTAGTCTTCGGAGAGATAGCTGTACACCGTATGCAATAAGAAGAGGACAGTTACATAACAATAATAATAGCCTAGACCAAGGTTGAGGCGTCTGGTTCTTAGGCCACGTTGTATATGAACCGAGTAGCGACTCGCTTATTCAATTTATTACTCCGTCTACATGTCTATTGTATCTGTATGCTTTGCTCCGAGTCGACAGGAAAGCAGGGAGAAAGTCTCTTCTGCAATGCTCCCTTCTTCCATCTCTCTTACTTTTTTACCCACTAATTATATGACTATTATGACTATACAGGTAACATTACTGGGTGGCAAAGACATACCAAGTATCATGTCGGTCACTTATAGTTTCTGGTGGTATGTACACAAAAAAAGAAAGACCCTTTGGGAAGTTGAACAAGTAATGATGTAAACGGTTGCATTCGTCTCTTTAGAACCTTTTTTTTTTGTTACAGTAGTAGCGGTTATTTTACCTTTACCCTTGTAAATGGAGCCCGCTATTTTTTTCTTCCTTTTGACCTATAGGCGACTTACTGGCATGACATGTGCTGATAACGCTGGCTAACGCCCCTTCTTTATAGGCCGCAAAGCAAGAGATTTTGGCTTTGGATGAGGTTAAATGTGGAAAATAGCAGCCTGGCTTCTTTCTACTTGTCATAGATATCTATGAACTGCCCATATATCACCAGTATTAGTAGAGCCTAAGGAGTACCGAGGCAGTTCCAACAAGTGGCCAGATCAAACACCACAGAACTTGTGAAAAAAACAAAACAAGCTCTCCACTTACATACTACTCACAGCCTCAATTCTTCACAAAAACCTTCTTCAATATCAGGTGTTGGTAAGAAAAAAAAATGAATTGATAAGGAGGGATGGATATATTGTTAGTCTTGGTGACATGTAAGTAGCTGGTTGTTGCTGGCTGGCAGCATTTTCTTCCGATTAGTTGATATCAGACCACTTCTATTCTATTTTACATCCCAGCCATGACGACTTGTCACTTTGACAAGGGGGGGGAGGGGTTTCTGATATGTTAGTCATTACTCACCAGATTATCTGTCGGTCTCATGGGGTCTTTCATGCTCAATATAGACATGTATAGCTCATGAACGCCAATACAGCGAGTAATGAAACCTACTGCTGCTGCATGACTCGATTGGAAATTGCTACTTGATGACTTTGGAGATCATGACGTATTATGCTTGTAAGCAAATGTGATAGTGACATAGCCTATTTCTTTCAAAGGTTTTTTTATTTTATTTTAATTGGTCTTATTTGATTCCTTATTTGCTGCCTTGTACTTCAGTACATTCAGGTAGCTAGTTTCGTTTATGTCCCCAAAATATACAAAGATATTCATCTAGAAAAAATAAAGGTTGTGACAAGGTACACCACATCGTAGTACAATGAAACATCTATGATCAGAAACGGAGTTCATCGTGGCCTGTTGAGTACTAGGTGTTTATTGAGAGTACTCCTTGAAGGCAGCGATCAGGCTACCAGTAGAGGAATCGTGGCCAGAGCCATTGCTGGGCGCATCCAGCTCCTGGAGAATCTTCTTAGCCAGAACCTTACCAAGCTCGACACCCCACTGGTCGAACGAGTTGATGTCCCAGACAGCACCCTCGGTGAAGGTCAAGTGCTCGTAGTACACAATGAGAGCACCTAGCTCGGCAGGGCCGATAGTACCACCAACTAGAATGCTAGTGGTAGGGCGGTTGCCCTGGAAGACCTTGTGGTTGACTAGTTCCTCGGGGCAGCCCTCAGCTCTAACCTGCTCAGCGGTCTTGCCGACCATCAAAGCCTCAGCCTGGGCAAGGTAGTTGGAGGCCAGCATCTTCTGGTGCAGGTTGTCCGAGATGGGGTTGTGTGACTTGGCAGCCAGAATAAAGTCAGTGGGGATCAGCTTGGTGCCCTGGTGAACCAGCTGGAAGAAAGAGTGCTGAGCGTTGGTGCAAGGCTCGCCGAACAGGATGGGGCCTGCATATCAGTTAGTATCGTGCTATTATACTCTTGTATCGTCGCCAATGATAAACTTACCGGTAGTGTACTTAGCCAGTGAGCCGTTCGAGGTAACGGTCTTGCCGTTAGACTCCATGGACAGTTGCTGCAGGTAAGCAGGGAAGCGGTGCAGGTACTG
Source organism: Davidsoniella australis (assembly GCA_009806335.1). Lineage (NCBI taxonomy): Eukaryota > Fungi > Ascomycota > Sordariomycetes > Microascales > Ceratocystidaceae > Davidsoniella > Davidsoniella australis. Next base: position 2,351 of record RHLR01000475.1, on the reverse strand, counting down.
GTCGAAGCTATTCACAATATGCAGGTTAGAGATTGAGTACCTTTGTTATTAGCAGATGGTGATTAACTTACGGAGCGACTAGATGGGTCTGCGCCTGGTAGAAGTTGGAGTACCACACGCTGAGGAGACCACCCAGAACGGGGATGTTGTCTTTGAGGGGTGTGGTGCGGAAGTGGTTGTCCATGGTGTGAGCACCCGCCAGGAACTTGTGAAAGTTTTCATAACCAATGTACAGAGCAACGCTCAAGCCGATGGCACTCCAGACAGAGTAACGGCCGCCGACCCAGCTCTCGAAGCCGAACATGTTCTTGGCGTCGATGCCGAACTTAGTAACCTCAGCCTCGTTGGTAGACAAAGCAACGAAGTGTTTGGCAATTTCGCCCTTGCCACCGGTCTTCTCGAGGAACCACTTCTTAGCGGTGTTGGCGTTAGTGGTAGTCTCGGCAGTGGTGAAAGTCTTGGAGGCGATCAGGAACAGAGTGGTCTCGGGGTCTGAAAGGGTCAGGGCCTCGGCCATGTGAGTACCATCAATGTTGGAAACGAAGTGAACAGTCATGTCGCGAGCGGAGTAGTGCTTCAGGGCCTCGGTGACCATGACAGGGCCGCTATAAAGTCCAGGTTAGCATGCATTCTTTCATAGATGCAATAATTTCGAAGATTGTACTGCCACTTACAGATCAGAACCGCCGATACCGACGTTAACAATGTTAGTCAACTTCTTGCCAGTGTAACCCTTCCATTCACCGCTGCGCACCTGCTCGGAGAAGACCTTCATATGCTCCAGAACCTCGTTGACGCCACCAGGGACGTTCATGACATCGACGCCGTCGACCTTCATGTCGACACCGCCCACGTTGCGCAGAGCAGCGTGGTAGACAGCGCGCTGCTCGGTGAAGTTGATCTTCTCACCAGCAAACATAGCATCACGCTTCTTCTCCAGGCCAGCCTGCTCGGCGAGCTTGACAAGTAGATCGATGGTCTCCTCAGTAACGAGGTTCTTGCTGAAGTCGAAGAGAATGTTGTTGGTGGCATCGCTCTTGAAAGAGGTGCTCAGCTTGGAGAAGCGCTGGGCATCGGCGGCAAAGGCCTCCTTGAGGACGAAAGAGTTGCCGACAGTGTCGCGGTGGGCTTGGAGCTCGCTCCAGGCGGGCAGAGTGTTTGCGGGGGCCATTATGACGGATATATTAATATAATATGATAGATAATACTACACAGAGAAAAAAAAAGAAGAAAAAAAGAAGAACATTAGCCTTTTATAAGTGGAAAAATTGTAGAAGCTTCATGACGAAGCCATAGAAGAAGAGGGGCTGGTTAGCACGGAGGAGAGTAGTGTACTGCTATTGGGACGGGCCGAAGAGCACACCAGGGTAGAGCACCAGGGAGCCCATCGTATGTAGAAAATGGCCAGACCTGTATCTGGAGCCAGGAGACACACAGTAGTCTATGCAATTATCTATTCTCTGTACGGCTTGAGCTTTATCCAAATGGAGCCCGGGGGGGGTCCGTGAGGTGAGAAGAAAGATAACCTATCCTGGACTCGGTGCGCCTATTCGGCCGGCTTTAGGCAGACTGGCGGCTACGCCTGCAGAAAGTTGTGAAAGCAGTAGTCAAGGGCGCTAGCAAGACTAATGTGTCTGGGACATCTCAAAGCCTTCTAAAAGCTTGAAGAAAGCTAGCAGAGGGCAGCGACGCATGGTGACAAGTGATAATGGATGTGGCGATATAAACGCTGACATGCCAGGCTTTGTTTGTAGTTTGTATTGAATCTGGTGTAGTTGAAGCTGCAAGTCAGGATCACTTACTAAATGTAGCAGTAGGCGCCTAGGTTTTCGATACTAAAAAGCAAGAACGCTGAGCACGATCGATGATTGATAGATGAAGTTTTGAAGCTATCGAGGGAGGGGAAAAGGGTAGAGAAAGTTTTGAGCTTCACTTGCGAATTTAGAATCGAGCTTGTCTTTAGAACAGTCACTAGAAATTGCTATATCGGGCGGCACGGCTTGCAAGAACCCCACCTCGCTGTGAACGTGCCTGCCCTCCTCCTCAAAAGTTTCGCGTCTTAGGCAATTCCTCTACGCATTATAGCGTAGCCAAGGCCATTTTTCATAGGTCCCGCATTTGATGCAGCTAAGCCGCGGGGTTAGTGCCTGATCAAGCTACTCAAACTAGGATTTGTAGATGATGTAATCCATTTATGTGCTCCAATTTTAAGGTGGACTTTGCGCAGAGCCTCCATCGACACTTTTGCTAAGGCTTATCTAATGCTTTAGCTTATGAACCGATCAGAATCAGATCACAATTGGAATTGGAATTGGTATTGTTAACGAGCACGGTGGAGGCGGGTCAAAAAA
>RHLR01000474.1:0-19774 GCA_009806335.1 Davidsoniella australis | reverse complement strand
TTGCTTTTTCTTTTTTTTTTTTTTTTGGGATTTGTTGCTCTTAGTGGAGGTATGAACTACTAGTATTCTTATTCTAATAGCAGGGAAGTCAGGGTTATTTTAGAATGGATGTGCAGGCTTTTTCAGGGCAGTTCATTCACCCAACAGTGCTGGACAGGCGTTTTGCTAAGCCTGGATATATAAATATAGTCCACAGAGCCCTCAGAGAGCAAAGATACAGACGCTAGCAGCCACTATGACGTTTCGGGCTACATCCTGGCCGGAAGAGGGCGGCGGTGGATCATCGGATTCCGTGTATGGCGGGGTCGTTTGCAGGGAACAAGGAATTGCAAAGTCGCTGTATGGCTCGGGCGTATTAGTAAGGTTTTGTTGCAGTTGGTGGTATCAGAAGAAGAGAGAGAAAGATGGAAATTGCTGTTGCCTTTGGGAGTTTTAATCGCCTGTCTTAATCGCAACATAATACAACCGGTTCTAGTAAGCATCGTATTGGCCTCAGACTAGATAGCTCTGATATCGGCGTGGGGGGTGTCTAGTAGTGAGAGCGGCCAATGCCTAGTACACTAGTTGAGTACAACTAGACAACGACTGAGGAGGTCAGGACAAGACTCAGGCTGGCTGACCTGCATGAATGCAACCGTCCTTGCAAGGGAGCAGAGAAGGGCCCCAGAAATAAGAAAGAAACGAAAAATATGGCTGACATCGTGGATACAGCCGGCTTTCACGCTCCTGGGGTCAAACCAAGGCGAAGCTAAGCTGGCCAGTTGTAACAAGAAGCCCAGATATGTAGTTGTGTAGAACTAGTTGTAGTTGTAGTTGTAGTTGTACATACATACACAATAGACTGGAGGGCGTGTGAGCATCAGAACGGACTTGTTGGAGCGACAATATACATTGTTAAATACAATAATATAGCCTGGTTTATCTGTAGGTTGTTTTGCCTCGCTCGTCCCGATCGAGTAATAGCCTATCCACAGAACTTAAGCAACGCTCAAAAAAACCATAAAATATTCAATACGTATAGTAGCCTCTGTAGAAGGAAGTTTCCTGTGTTTCTCAGCTGTTATAAAACTAGGCGTACACCGCATTCTTTGCTGTGACTTCGAAGAATCCGAGTTCCCTACATTATACTCTTCATATCTTGCTGCGATTATACCTGTAATCACATCCTGATCGCCGTCTTTATTGTATCCTTTGTCTTCTCTATACAATTACGCCCATCAACTATTGCCATTGCCATCATGACCGTCACCCAGAAGCCCATCTTTGTGGCCACTCATCCTCGTGCCTGCTCCACGGCCTTCGAGCGTGTATGTAAACCCTAACTTCACTTACATACATATGTATCATCACGACCAGCCTATAGCTAACCCTCGGCAAAAGGTCTTCATGGCTCGCCGTGATATCCTTCAATGTGTCCACGAGCCCTTCGGTGATGCCTTCTATTATGGCCCTGAGCGTCTCAGCGAGCGCTTTGCTGGTGATGAAAAGACCCGTAGAGACAGTGGATTCGCAGAAACTACATATGCCGACGTTCTCAACAAGGTCAAGGCCTCTGGTGACGATGTGAGTGGCCCCTTCTAGTAGCCTTTAACGTGCTTCTATTCTCTCTTTCTTTTTCTTAATTTTTTTCCCCTCTCCTCTCTTCTGCCTTTTTTTCGGTCGCTTGGGACCTTAAATTTCTTGACAAGTCCACCAAACACTGGTAATGACTCCTTCTCGGTTGCCTTGGTACTGTCGCCCTTTTTTATATGCGGCCATGTTACTCGCTTCATGCACATGCATGAAACCGGGGGCGATCCACAGGCCCATTCAAGCTGCATAGTAGCTTGAAGCCGAAGAGATTTACATTACGAACAGCAGCAAGCGCTGCTTCGTTGATTATTGCGACTCTCTCTATCTAAGCCTCTCACGATGGCCAAAGAAATATGCACATGTATAGTACGACGAACGCATCCTCTAGGCGTGATCCGTTGTAATGCGTAAAATCCTTTGGGACTTTGGTAAATTAGAGAGAGCTGTCGAAACTGCACTACTCTGCTCTGGCTATAGCCTACCAGAAAGCTGTATACTAATAACGTTTAATATGTACAGGGCAAGCGTGTCTTCATAAAGGACATTGCTTACTATCTTCTGGCTCCCGATGGAAATAAGACCGATACGGCTGCCTCGTTCCACGTTGGCAATGAGACTCAAAACCCGACGACGCTACCTCTAGATGAGCTGCAGAACTTCCAATTCACGTTTCTAATCCGCCACCCGCGTAGTAGTATCCCGTCGTATTACCGCTGTTGCCTACCGCCGCTTGTCCAGCTAACCGGCTTCAACGACTTTATGCCTAATGAAGCCGGTTACGTTGAGCTACGTCGTCTATTTGACTACCTGATTGAATCAGGAGTTGTGCCGCAAGAACGCATTGTGGTTGTCGATGCCGATGATATGCTGGATCAACCGGAGACGGTCATCCGTGCTTACTGCGAGCGCATCGGCATCGACTTTACACCAAACATGCTAGAATGGACCAAGGAAGATGACAAAAACGCCGTCGAGGCATTTGAGAAATGGAAGGGATTCCACGAGGATGCGCTTGCTAGCTCTTCTTTACATCCACGCAAGCATGCCAAGGTAAGCACTCTTCATATATGACATCTATTATACCTATTCATGTGCTGACTCCATTGATAGAAAGAAATTTCAAGGAAAGAGGACGATAAGGCGTGGACCGCCAAGTATGGTGAAGAGGGCCAAAAGGTCATCCGCACATGTGTTGACGAAAATCTGGAGCATTACAATTACTTGAAGCAATTCGCCATGAAGTTTGAATGAGGAGAACCTCGAGGAGGTATTAGAGGAACGTATGCAATCAGCGTGTGCTTGGGGATACTACATCAATATTGCTCCCACAGAAGCAAAGACGGGGAGACAGAAGCAATGATATTTTGACTTTTCTTTTTATTTTCAATGCCAAAACGAAGACATCAGCATCTATACGCTGAATATCCAAGACAAGTTTGTTCCTAATAAATGGAAGTGATATTCTGGATAGAAACAAGAAATGTTTTGTTTTGTACAATAAAAAATTGCAAGTATGATACATGATACAAGTACAAAGTGTGACGTAGATCTAGCGCCATGTGAATATCGTCCGCCTGGGCTTGACTAAAACTGCCCGGCAATGCACTGTAGACACTTGGACAACAAAGACGCTGTGTCTAGTCTATTGATAACCCCCCTGTCTCTAGGGACTGTATAGAGGCCGACGATCTGATGATATATGATATTTCCCAACTGAAGCAGAGTTTACCTAGTCTTCTGCCAAGCTCCCGCCGACTATAGAGGTGTCTCCATCTCTAGAGGTGTCTCCATCTCTGAAGCCACTTGCGGTTCGGCTTCAAGGGACTTCATCGATTCATGAACAACGTTCTCCGACCAATGCTGAGCATATTGAGCATCGCCTTCATTCGCCCAAGCCACGGTAGCCGGGCACAAAGTCTTAGCACCACCCTCTTCCTGGATCCATATGCGGTTACCGGCGCCGGCGCCATTGAGGACCGCAGCTAGATCAGCAATCGAGTTAGCCTTTTGTGCGATGATAGCTGCGCCGCGCTCTTGTCGCGACCGTGATAGCTTCAGGTTGGAGTTCTTGGGATTCGGCTTGAAGTACATGTCGTCGGACCATTCGAGTAGATGTCGCGAGCGGAATTCGCGTAGGCGTTGGAATACTGATTGGCCGACAACGCCCTGTCCGGCGGGGAAGGAGACTACGGCAAGTTGACGCCATAAGTCTTTGCGGATCTTCGCTGGCCGGTTCTTCTTGCCGGCAAACGGCATCTGCTTGAAGGCCTTGTAGACCTAAGTGCGAGCAAGTAGGTAGAAGATGTCAGCAATTTGTCTGATAGTTTGTAATTCGATTATATATTTCTTGACGATATAGCAATTGGATACTACGTACATCTAGGACCTTGGTGTGAGAGTATACGATCTCGTCCGTGGCAATGTTTGTGAATATATATATCTTTTCGCCGTGGTCTAGGGCATGGCCGGCAAGATCCGGGCGTGGCTTCTTCCACTGTGTTTTTACATGACCGAGACGGATACTTGTGCGAGAGATGCCAAAGGCCAATTGGCCGAAGAAGAAGCGGGATGCTGAAAGGCCGCTCATGATTCGGTTCGGGGGTCCGAGGAAAGGAGTAGGAAGAGAGCCTGTGTCCTCGTGATTGGTTCAAAGGTAATCGATCGAGGGAGTATTACTTGGAGGCGTGGATTTACTCTGGGAGATTGTCATTTGAAACCGGCGCGGACGCTCTCTTTTCCATACTCAACGACCATCAAACACTAGTATCGCGAGATTGTTGGAATTTGCATAAGCGGATGTCTCGAAATGCACAGCCGAAGATTACCCGCAACAGGGCATGAGCCTTCATTAACTATAAAATAGATCATAATTACTAAATGGCAATCCTATGCAACTATAATGCACCTAGTCCCCGATTTGCCCCGCCATAAGCCAAAACTCAGGGCCCCGCAGAACCAACCAGAAATAGCTAGAACGACCTCTGACATCACCGAAACTGGAAATTTGGAAGCTACTGGTAGCTTCTCCTCAGAGCTCGAAGCCTCACCTGGGCAATAATAACAAACGCCCAAAAAGACCGTATCGTTTCTTCCGGAACCATCGATAGCCAACTAGGCTTTTCTGGAAGAAATTGGGCTTTGAATATATCAATCCATTCACTCCAATTGTTTCAGACCTTTTCCTTTCTTTTTCCATCATCATTCTCACTACAACTACAGCCATTATTCCAAAGTTTAGCAACACAGACCATCGCTAACAAGGCTCCGAAACATAACGCGACGACTCTCGACCCATTAATTGCCTTTCTATATATTAGTTGTCTACCATTTTATTTTCCAGTTTTAATTGTCTTTTCACCTTTGCACATCCATTTTCTTGATACCCATTTCTTTTCTAAACACACATCATCATGTCTGCCAGCATGGAATTCACAGACAGGGCGCAAAAGGCCGTGGAGCATGCCATGGCCTTGGCTGAGCAATATGGCCACTCTCAACTGGTGCCCGTCCACCTAGCAGTGTCTCTGCTTGACCCTCCTCCGGATCTTTCCAAGGACCAACAACATCTACCTCCGGGCGGCAACATCACCATGTTCCGTCAGGTTATAGAAAGAGCCCGTGGTGACGCCCAAGCATTCGATCGTGCCCTCAAGAAAGCCCTGGTCAGACTTCCGGCCCAAGACCCAGCGCCCGAGAATGTGTCTCTGGCACCATCCTTTCATACCGTCCTTCGCAAGGCCCAAGATCTCCAGAAGATGCAAAAAGATAGCTTCATTGCCGTCGACCACTTCATTGTAGCTCTAGCGGAAGACTACAGCATACAACAAGCCCTCAAGGACGCCAACATCCCCAAGCCCAAGCTCGTCGAGGACGCTGTCAGAGAAATTCGTGGCACTCGTCGACTCGACAGCAAGACTGCCGACACTGAAGAAGAACATGAGAATCTCGCCAAGTTCACCATCGACATGACTGCCATGGCCCGTGACAAAAAGATAGATCCTGTCATCGGTCGTGAAGAGGAGATTCGTCGTGTGGTTCGCATTCTTTCTCGCCGCACCAAGAACAACCCGGTGCTTATCGGCGAGCCTGGTGTCGGAAAAACCACCGTTGTTGAAGGTCTAGCACAGCGTATCGCCAACCGTGATGTCCCAGATAACCTAAAGCACTGCAAATTGCTTTCCCTAGACGTCGGAGCGCTGGTCGCTGGTAGCAAGTACCGTGGCGAATTCGAGGAGCGTATGAAGGGTGTTTTGAAGGAGATTGAAGAATCAGCAGAGGTCATTGTCCTGTTCGTCGATGAGATTCATCTACTCATGGGCGCAGGCTCTTCCGGTGAAGGTGGCATGGATGCCGCCAATCTTCTCAAGCCCATGCTTGCTCGTGGCCAACTTCATTGCATTGGTGCCACTACTCTCGCTGAGTACCGCAAGTATATTGAAAAGGACGCTGCATTTGAACGTCGTTTCCAACAGGTTCTTGTCAAGGAGCCTACTGTTCCGGAAACCATCTCGATTCTACGTGGTCTCAAGGAGCGTTACGACAGACATCACCGCGTCACCATCCTCGACAATGCCCTTGTTGCTGCTACCAACCTTGCATCTCGTTACCTCACTAGCCGTCGTCTTCCAGATTCCGCCATTGATCTAGTTGACGAGGCTGCCGCTGCTGTCAGAGTTGCACGCGAGTCACAGCCTGAGATCATTGACTCTCTGGAGCGCAAACATCGCCAAATTCTCATTGAAATCAAGGCACTTGAGAAGGAACATGACGAGGCATCCCAAGCCCGTCTCACCCAGGCACGCAAAGAGGCTCAGAACGTCGAAGAAGAACTAGCCCCTCTACGCGAGAAGTACCAAATGGAAATCAAGCGCGGCGAGGAAATCCACGAGGCCAAGCTCAAGCTCGATGAGCTACTCAAGCGCCTTGATGATGCCCAACAGTCTGAGGATCACGGCAAGGCCGCCGATCTTCAGTACGGCGCTATTCCCGAGCAGAAGCAACGCATTAAGGAGCTCGAACAGAAGAAGGTTCAAGCCGACGCTGCTCTCAGCCAACTTGATTCGACTGCCATGGTCACCGATGTCGTGACTGCTGATAACATCAATGAAATCGTATCTCGTTGGACTGGCATTCCCGTCACTCGCTTGAAGACCAGTGAAATTGAGAAGCTTGTCAACATGGAACAAGTACTCAGCAAGATCGTAGTCGGTCAAAAGGAGGCTGTTAGATCAGTTGCCAATGCCATTCGTCTACAGCGCTCTGGTCTCAGCAACCCCAACCAACCCCCAAGTTTCCTGTTCTGTGGTCCGTCAGGTACTGGTAAAACACTACTCACCAAGGCTTTAGCCGAGTTCCTATTTGACGACCCCAAGGCCATGATCCGGTTTGATATGTCCGAGTACCAGGAGCGCCATGCTCTCAGTCGTATGATTGGTGCTCCTCCAGGCTATGTTGGCCACGACGCCGGTGGTCAATTGACCGAAGCCCTGCGTCGCAAGCCCTTCTCGATTCTACTATTCGACGAGGTTGAGAAGGCTGCAAAGGAAGTCTTGACTGTTCTCCTTCAACTTATGGACGATGGTCGTATCACTGACGGCCAAGGTCGTGTCGTTGATGCCCGCAACTGCATTGTCGTGATGACTTCGAACTTGGGTGCTGAGTTCTTGATCCGCAACCCCACGCGCTCTCGCAAGATCGATGCAGAGACCCGCGAGCTTGTCATGAATGCTCTGCGCAACTACTTCCTTCCTGAGTTCTTGAACCGTATCAGCAGCACTGTCATCTTCAACCGTCTCAGTCGTCACGAGATTCGTAACATCGTCGATATCCGTATTCGCGAGATTCAAAAACGGCTGGCCAATAATGAGCGTAACGTCACCATTGAGGTATCGGAAGATGCCCTTGATTACCTTGGTAACGCCGGATATTCGCCTGCTTACGGTGCCCGTCCACTGGCTCGTGTCATTGAAAAGGAGGTCCTCAACAAGCTCGCCATGATGATCCTACGTGGAGCTGTTCGTGACGGTGAGCGTGCTAAGGTTATTCTCGACCATGGCAAGATTACTGTGATTCCCAACCACAAGACGGAAGTTTCGACGTATGATGATGATGTCGACATGACTGATGAGGAGGATGATGCTGTCGACGAGCTGATGGCCGACGAGCAGCTTTATGATTAAAGCAGAAAACAGAATTAGAGACGATGTAACGATGTAATTAGCGGTTGCACTTGTTTCTTTATCTTTTAGACGATGCATATTATATTGTTTGGATTGCATAGTAGTTTGTGTTTTTTTCTTTTTCTTTTTTGGAATTCAGTTTTTTATTTCGTACTTCGATTCTTCTTTGTTTTACTTTACAGTTTCATTCACTGCTTAGGGATTGGTTTTTATATTATACTCATATACAACTACATACTACCAAAACCAACTCTATATTTTTGATAAAATACATTGAGTTAATCGTGAATAGCGTTAATATATATATTTTGGGTATTCAATTTTGCAGAACTTCTCTTCTCTCTTGAAAACAAGTAACTGAGATACACAAAAAAAAGAAAAAAAAAATTTGTCCAAGCTATTTCTCTCTAAATATGTATATGTGATCAGTATCTACCGTGGTTGGCTTTTAATTAAAATACAAGATACATAGACGAAGTAGTTGATATAATGAAATAATTAGTTATTCTATGCCATGCCTTAGCATTCCTGTCGATTCCTTCTCTTTTTCGCTTCTTTTTCAGCACAGTCTCAAATAACCGAAAGTGTGGCGACCAACAAGATTACTAATATTTGACTAGGATAGTGGCGTTGTACTTTTTTTTCCTTGTCTTAGCCAATTTTGACCATAACAATTTTTTTTCTCAGTGAAAAGACACAACTAGACCAGTCACATGACACAGCCCTAATCATAAACGCTGTGGGCATGCCCCATGGACCCGCTTCTAGCAGCCAGGCACAACGCCCACGACCGGCACACTCTATCCCAATTTTGTGGTGGTGAATTCTTTCTAAGACTTCCTCCTGAAAAACTATCAACAACTTACCCGTGGCAGGTGTATTTTTCTCAGCTTTGGATAAGCTGTCCCACCGCAATCATGTCGCTGGTTTCTTGTACGTTTGAAGCCCCTCTCTATATGCACAATTATCGCCTTGTGATGGCACATCGCTATGCCATCATCATCATCCCGATCGTCATATAACCAACCGCCTTGTTGTCTCACGACATCGTCAAGTTTTTTTCGAAAGCCCATGAGATATTGAAAAAAATCTTACGAAAGCCAATGCATTCCGACAAATCATCTTTAAGCAGCAATGGTCATATGATCCATATGGAATCTTACGAAAACTCGAAATCCAAAACATCAATCAATTTAGCTACGTTGCGGGGTGGCTCCACGATTTCATGGCAATCAATGAGACAATGACGACGGGATGATGAACACAAGCAACACACTCGGCAACAAATCTCAAGGCAGTCATTAACATTCATTCTCTCACAGCGGAAAAGACGAACTTTCAGTTCATCCTGCGTCTCCTCAACACCAACGTTGATGGAAGTAAGTAGAAACAGCCATTCTTCCACTTCAAGAAACCTTTATTAACAAATTTCACAGAGCAGAAGAGTAAGCCTTAGTCCTACGCCATCCGAACGGCACCATATAACGACCATTTTCTCGATTATATCAAATTCTAACATACAATTACAGTTATGTACGCCCTGACCAAGGTCAAGGGTGTTGGTCGCCGCTACTCCAACCTGGTTTGCAAGAAGGCCGATGTCGACCTGAACAAGCGTGCCGGTGAGCTCACCTCTGAAGAGCTGGAGCGCATTGTTACCATCCTGCAGAACCCCACCCAGTACAAGATCCCCGGCTGGTTCCTTAACAGACAGAAGGACATTGTCGATGGCAAGGACTCTCAGGTCCTGGCCAACGGTGTTGACTCCAAGCTGCGTGACGATCTTGAGCGCCTCAAGAAGATCCGGTATGTTCCAACCCTCAATTATTGGTTCTATCATTGTATTGCCACAGTCATGCTAACATTGTTTTTCTTACTATTACAGCGCTCACCGTGGTCTCCGTCACTACTGGGGCCTGCGTGTCCGCGGTCAACACACCAAGACCACCGGTCGTCGCGGCCGGACCGTCGGTGTGTCGAAGAAGAAGGGTGGTTAAACGATTTATGGGTTTTCATTTCGGCTTGGGGTGGACAGGCGTGTCGGCTGGTTTCTTCAAAACTCCCTTGCATTACGGATTTGGCTTCGTTCACGCATTTTACGTGTGGATCGCAGACACCATGGGGCTTCTCTATAGATGAACAGAGAAAGTCTTCATGGAAAAAAAAGAAAGTAAAATGAACTCTACATGGCGGTTCACGGCGTTATATGTGTGCTTTTTTTCCTCATGAATTGACCGAATCACGATCAATATCTTCTCATTGCCTTCTTCCTCCTCTCCAACTCTGTCTATGCTTCCATAGACAAGTTATGTTGAAGGCCGTAATACCTACCATGAATGAACTTGTATAATGACGCCGAATTATGAACTCAACATTCATAGAGAGGGACCAGCCCTATGTCTGCGAAAGAAGAAGCTACAGTTAAAATTACATAAACTGCCTCTTCATGATGCCCTTCAATGAAATATTACATAAGGCTCTGCCAAAATCAAACAAATAACACTTTATTTTGCAACCGAAATATCATAAATGCATGAATTAATATCAAGTTACAGGCATACATAATAATAATCTAGCATCGCTATCTAATCGCAGTCGTATCACATAAAAAAATGGTAAAGAAGAATAGAAGACAAAATAGGAGTTTGACCGTCACACAAATAAACAGAGTTTTAATCTTCATGAGTGACGGCCATATCCAGAAGCTCTACACGTCCTTGACCACGAGTCTCATTGCCGACAAAATCAGACAACGGCTTGAAAGCTCCCGGCTCGACGAAACCTACGACCTCCCACTCCGAGCCCATGACCTCCTGTGCCTCGACCTGCTCGATGTAGCTCAAGATGCGGTCCTTGATAGTACCTCCAGCCTTTTCCTTCTCAGCAGCACCATCCTCGCCTCCCGTAGAAGCGGGTTTAGGGCCCTTTGCGGCCTGTTTAAGCACGTTGGTACCGCATGTAATGCGCAGACGCATGCGCGCGCGGGCGACAGGAATAGGTTGTGCGGCAATCAGAGCCTTCATAGCTTCGAGAGCCTGACTCTTTGCACTCTTGTTGGTCACTACACCGGTCCAGATGGCTTCCTTCTTAGCTGGAGTGGTAGGCGTAGCAGCAGCAGCGGATGATGGGGTAGTTGAGGCTGTAAGTGTAGCGGGAGTCGATGAAGCGTCGGTAGAGGCGCTAGCAGTGTGTGCCTGGGACGTAAGTTTATCAAGAGCCTTCTCGATCATACCGGGCGTATAGACTCGCTTAGTCCGTGGATCGACTAGTTTACTAGCAACGATAGAGATGACTTCTGTATGTACACGATCAAGCTGAGCAGCTCGTTCTTTCTCGCCAACCTGAAGCTCGCCGCGGTTGAGGATCTCGAGGATGATGTTGTTTGTGGTGGATTTTTTGCCAAAGGCCTTTTCGAGGTCTTCTTTGGGGGCCGTCTGACCCTTTGATACGTTGAGGAAGACGTTAGGGATCTGAAGGACGTTGTCGAGGTCGGTCTCAATGCCGCTGCGCCATTCGAGAACTTTGTTCTTGTAGCAGGCGATTTCAAAGCGCTTCTTGCCCTTCTTTAGGCGCACCATGGAAACATTGGTGAGCTTGATTTGGCCCACGGGCTGCATGATACGAGACATGATGAGCTAGATGTCGGCAGTGAATATCATAAAAAGGGAAGTATGACGAAAAGAAAAGGACAGTATATAATGATGATATATATATCGGCGCGGTAGATGTGTAGTTTCAAGTTGGATTTTTTTTTGCGCGCAACTTACATCAGAAAATTCCTACAATCATACACAAAAAAAATATTGCTTTGTTATCAGAGGTGCTAGCAAGCTAAAAACTCCATTATTTCTCTTATTATGACGACAAGGCAGGATTAGAATAGAGGGGTAAAAACGACGAGCTCGTCTATATTTACAGGGGGTTTTAGTGGTGTATCTTTACCTAAACTGGCCAGGCTTGGAACCCCATAGTAGATGATGTTTTACCTACTCACACTGACTCATCATCGAAAAAAAAACGACCGCAACTGCAATAAACAAGAATAATCGAAAAGCCACGCCACAACCGCCGACATTCAGCCTTGTGTCCGAACATCACCAAACCACTTTTTTTTAAGTTACTTTGGTGCCTCTCATATTCCCCTCCTTTGACTTGTCATACCTCCTTGAAGAAGATTTCAGAAACCACAGCTAAAGATCGCCATGGCCGCCCCAGTCGATACTGTGCCCACTGAAGCCAACCCCGCCGTTCCCGCTGAGGCCGGTGCTGCGGCTGCTACTAAGCAAAACATCAACCCATGGAGTGTATCTGGTGAGGTCGGTGCGGATGGCAAGGTCAAGGCTATCGACTACCGCAGGCTCACTGAGGAGTTCGGCACGACGCTTATCGACGATGCACTACTAGAGCGCTTTGAGCGTGTGACAGGCCACAAGCCGCACCGCTTCATGCGCCGCCAGATCGTCTTCAGCCATCGTGATATGGCAATAATTCTAGACCGTTTCGAGAAGGTATGGTTGGGGTTTTTCTTTCTTGTGTGATTGGAGCGTTGGCTAACAGTGTGGACGTAGAACGAGCCTTTCTTCTTGTACACTGGTCGTGGCCCTAGCAGTGACTCGTAAGTAACTATTATGGCTTTCGTGAAGAATATGCTGGCTGATGCAATCACAGTATGCACGTTGGTCACGTTCAAGTCTTTCAATTCGTCAAATGGCTTCAAGATGTGCTGGACGTTCCTCTGATCATCATGATGACTGATGGTGAGTATACATACAGTCTAGCACCTGTGTAACGTAGCAATATGCTAACAAAGAACCCCATTTAGATGAGAAGTTCCGTAAGTTGAATAAAGTCACATTGACTACTTAAAATTATTTACTAACACGCCGATAGTATTCAGCGAGAAGCGCACCGTCGAAGAGGTCATGGGTTACACCCGCAAGAATGTATGTATACGACACTACCTACAAACCTCGCGCTATCTGTACTAACCCGTATACAGGTCCGTGATATCATCAGCGTTGGATTTGATGTCAAGAAGACTTTTATCTTCTCCGAGTAAGTATAAGACGGTCATATCATGTTGTCTTCATGGCACTAGTTCCACTCGAAACGCTAACATCTTATAGTTATGATTACATGGGTGGCGCCTTTTACCGCAACATTACTCGCTTTGCTAAACTCGTTTCGTACGTTTATCATCCCAGAATCAAGGCTCTATATCATATTGCTAACATAACTTGCTATTGCTAGCCTCAACACAGCTTGCAAAGTTTTCGGCTTTGATGAAAGGTGAGTTATAGGCCAGAACCATTCGTTGTATATGCACCCTTCTATGTATCTAACAACATTCTACAGCTCCAACATCGGCAAGGTTCACTTTGGTAGTATCCAGGGTGGTGAGTACCATCATAAACGATGTGCCCCCAATTACTTAGTACATCCGACTGACTTGAATCTAGCGACCTCGTTTGCCTCTTCTTTCCCTCATGTCTTCGGTGATGATGAGTCCAAGAGCAATACCATTCCCTGCTTGATTCCTTGTGCCATCGATCAAGACCCGTACTTCCGTGTCACTCGTGATGTGGCCGCTCGTCTACACTACGCTAAGCCCGCTCTCAGTAAGCAACTTGATATAGGTCGATATTCTTCATTGACTTCCTACTAACACACACTACCAGTCCACATGCGTTTCTTGGATGCCCTTCAAGGTCCTGGCTCCAAGATGTCGGCTAGTGATGACACATCAGCCATTTTCCTGACCGACTCAGCCAAGCAGATTAAGAACAAGATCAACAAGTACGCCTTCTCGGGTGGTCAGGTGACCGTTGAAGAGCACCGCGAGAAGGGTGGTAACGCTGACATCGATGTCTCGTACCAATACCTACTATTCTTCCTTGAAGATGACGAGGAGTTGAAGCGGATAAAGGAGGAGTACGAGTCAGGCCGTATGCTTACGGGTGAGCTCAAGGCGATATGCATCAAGTTCCTCCAAGACTACGTCCAAGCATTCCAGGAACGTCGTGCCCAAGTCACTGAAGAGATAGTCTCAAGTTACATGACTCCTCGCGCGCTACAGTGGGGTGGGAACCCCAAAGTTCCCCGTGCCGATTTAGTTGTCCCTGTGCTGGCGGGAAATGCTGCCGCCGCTGATGGTGCTGATGGCCAGGAGGGTGGTGATGGCAAGATGACCAAGAACCAGCTAAAGAAGCTGCAAAAACTCAAGCAGCAAGAAGAGAAGAAGGCTGTTAAGGCCAAAGAAAAGATCGTTAAGGCAGTAGCTGGTACCGATGCGGCGTAAAACATGAACATATATCATAATTAAACGTATACTATTTATGATCTTTCTATTCGACTGGAAGACACTTTTTTTGCATTTTTATTAAGGTGGAAATGGAGCTTTAGTAGCTATGTAGCACCTCAGTATCCTAAGATACACAGCCCTGAACTAATACTAGTATACAATGTAAGGTGAAGGACAACTTACTTCTCAACAGTGACAGGCCACTGAGATACAGAACATTTGTTACGGTTTCTTTATATGCTATTCCTGCACATTTCAACTTCTAATCCTTTCCGGGAAAACCCACCTCGTCGGAACCTGTCTCGAAACCTCCGAGCATTTTGTGGCTCCTTGTATTATAAACCCTCTTAGAATAGTATGGTTACTACCTGACATCTACCTTCTGCAGAACTTCGTGCATGGAGAGGCTGCCAACCCTCAGACGCACTACCGTAAGCATAGGTAGGTAGACTGACTGGAAGACACTAGTACAAGATAAAGGGGATAATAGATAACAGCATGTCCCAGTATTCTAACATCCAATACTCATCCATACTTACGGTTTGCCCTTGAGGGGGCTTAAGGGGGCTTACGGACAAACGCCTTGACAGATAATCCATCGCCTTCTCGTCGCAAATGCTTGATCCACCAAAATCTTCAAGTCTATGGATAGATAGAATAACACATCGTGTCTTTTGGCCTGACTTGTGCCGCTGTCTTCTAGTCGTTTCCATCTAGACAGAAGACCAGGAAAACAAGTACAACATGTAGGAGTCTTGCCAAGTATACCAAGAATGTACGCACTCGACCCAATGGTCCATCATATATTTCTTGCTTTCCTTCTTTGTCTCGGGGAAACGTTGCAATAAGAATAAACCGAGCTTCTATTGACTGTTCCCCAGTCTTCGTTTGTTCTTCTAATAAGCTATCAAAGTCAAGTCACCACGCAAGATAAGTGCTAATGTCGAGATCAAGACAAGCACAAGACTACATCGTCCCTTCCTCCCCCTTCCAAGACTCTTGCAAGACTCTATTTGCACAAGGGAACGCGAAGCTAGTATAGTTTACGTTTGTTTCTCCCGTTAGTCTTTGATAGCTGGCATGTTCCATTGTAACCTACCAGTCCCGATATGACGTTGCCCTTGTCTATCCCATAACACTTTCTTTTTTTTTTTTTTAAATTACATATATGCATCTGTGGAGTGTGAAGTTGCTCGTGTTTACATATAGTATCAAGTTTGAATTCTTCTTCGTCTCGAGCTTGAACTAGAGACAATCTTCCCCTACTTAGATATCCATAAAGCAAAGAGCCAAGCTCTGTATCCCTTGTGGGATTGACAACACACGTTGGATATAAAGCCGAAGTTTGGTGCTTCAGTTCCAATGCAAGCTGGCACTCGATGCTCGCCAAATCGATCTGCAAGGGATGGATGTTTAGTTTGTAGATGGTAGTTCCTGTTGCCTTTGTCACTCGTTAATAAGGACTATGGTATCGTTACTTTGCCATCCATCGGTACATGCCAGTACTAGTGTCTGCTCCCTAAAGAACGAACGAGGAATATCACGATTCCGAGAGACAGTTTGCTCGCTCTGACATGACAGAAGGTAACATGCATTCTCCGGGCTCGATGTTCCATGTTTAAGTATCTGAAAGAGAGGTTGCTCTTACCAACAGCTCGGTACTGGACGGCAAGTTAGTTTTGCATCTTTAGGGTTTGTTCGGTTGGTACCAAGATTGGGTTATGAAATCACGATGCCGTCAAAAAATGGTGTGTCTAGAATGACGCCACTATTTCGTTTAACGTAGCGACACAAGTATATCATCTTTTCTGCGCTATTTGGGTTTTTCTTTCTTTTCATTCATAGTCACGGCCCGTACTTTTGCCCTGAGTTTTGAGACAAACGAATTATGGTATTTGATATATGCATGTGTAAAATGATATTTCCGTATGCAGTTAACAGGTTTGATATTTGATATGCAGACGACCGGATCAGCTTCGCCATTGGAAAGAATCAGGCAATGCATCCGATCCGAATATATGATTCATGTTTAGAACTGACATATCGAGAAAGAGCGGCGATGTATGTTATTGGTCAATTTCAGGCCCAGGCTTCATGGACTTGATAAACCCAACTAAAAGTACTCGGATTATTATGTAGTTTATCACATCAGCCCAGAAGGGAGACATCTTATCAGTTCAATCTCCATTATTAGCCCCAGATATGCAAAGTAAAATTTAAGTCTAGCGGTACAGGCGTCAATGGAATTTTTGTCGTTCTATGTGTATTCTTATTCTCGGCCAAGTCACTTTGTGATAGTGATAGTGTCTCTACAGGACAAGATGTATCTTTCAAACTAAAGCAATAAACAGTGAACTATTTAACATACAAAGATATGTAAGTCTGCAATTTTTGGCGCGGCCGCAAAACGGCGGGCGGATGAGGTGTAAATAGCCACATAAAAAGAAAGAGAAAAATAACGGAAAAGGCGACATGTGAGGTATCATGAGTAAAGATACGCTTAGGTTGCCCCAAATCCACAACGGAAGATATCTTTTGGAGAATCAAAACTCGATAATACTATCTAGAAATATGCAGTATATCTGTATGTAGTACGCCGGCATTCACGGAATAAAAAGGCCAAATCACAGAACGCAGCAAAAAAGCACGGGCACGCCACTGAAATCGACTTGGTTGGCCGATGGCGTCTATAGTTGTAGTTGTAGTTGTAGTTGTAGTTGTAGTTGTACATTTATAAATGACGGCTGCTAATGCTGCTGCATATTGCATTATATCATATAGGTGCCATACTATTAGCGATGTTCTACTTTGCTCACAGACTGGTTCTTGCCCTTCTTTATGCAAGTGTCGGGCACAATGAAATAAAATAAAACGATACGTGTAAGTGGCCAAGGTAACAATAAACGCCTTAGTATCGTCATGGCAAGCATATCTGTCTGTACATGTATGCAAGTACAACTATGGTGGAAAATGCACATGCAGATAAGCTGCAGCTATAAGCCAAATACATGAACATACATACATAGCAACTCTATAGGTGACCATTTCTGCACCCTATCTTATTATTCCGTGTAGCGTTGCAGTTGGGCTGTCTGTATCTAGAATCTACATACATACATACATATACATGGCAAGCAGAAGAGACGCAAACAAAGATGCATAATATACAGGGAGGTACACATCTTCAGCAATAAAAGTATATATAAAAATAAAAGATACCAAGAGAACGGCCCTTCGCTTCTTACTATGCTTGTTCTACCTGGCTTCCTTCATCATAGCGCCGTTTGGACTTTTTGGGGTTCTTCTGCTACAAAGTCCGCAAGGGACGAGAGAAGGAAGCCATGGTTTCTTTTTATTCTTTCGGTTGTATATACTATATACTAATACTAGTTCTTCACGTACATCATATTACATACAGATAGAAGGCCATGGAAGCACAGTATCACCTAAATATGCAGCTAGTCAAGTTGCATATTTTCAGGAATGGGAGCAGAAGATGCATGGAAGGGAACAGTAGAAAGGATTAAGTGCTGCTTCTCAAGAAATATGTAGTAAAGTGACTTAGTAAAGTAAACTAACTACGAAGCAAACAAAACAACATTACAAGATAACACAAAAAAACACGCATGGTAAGGGAAACGATCGTCCCGTGCAATCTCCCCAATGCATGCCTAAGGACTAAGAACTAGAGCGGACGTGCTAGACAAAGTCGATGTGGCTTTTGACAGGAACAAACATACATGACTCTAGACAAAAAAGGGAAAAAAAAAGGTAGCGGTTGGGTCGGTCGGGAAGCACTGAACGGGCATAAGATCGATGCTGTGCTAGTAGTAGTAGTAGTAGTAGTAGTATTGAAGTGAGCTTCTTAGGTAACTAACTACAGGGCAGAGGTTATACAATAATGTATGTATTGGTACAGTGGCCCTTTTGGATATTCTCATTCACTCTTCTCCTCACCCGTTAAGCCCACCCACCCATTACGATCCAAGAACAGCATCATCGTGATCTTCGTTATGGTATATTGACGATGTGGGGATGCAGCTTTTAGTCGTTTCTCGCTTCTTCCCATCTTCCCATCTTCCCACAGCACTAATCCCTCTTGACGCTAACTAAGCTACTATATTCTATATTTGCTAACAGAGGAAGCCAAGCTCGCAAGTTTCTGATGATTGTGGTTTTTTGTTCTCTAGGATCTTCTGAATCGGCTTCTTTCTTCGGTTGCGGAGAACAAGATGGGAACGGGACAGGCGATCTTAGTGCAGTTTACTGACTAGCTAGCTCTCTTTTCGTTTCTGGTATCCTCGCTTGCCATATCTTTCTCTACGGCTTCTTCTCGGTGTTCTACATGAATTATTGCTTGCCTCGTTGGACATCATTCATGAAAGAGATCAAGAAGTCCTCTATGGAAGCGCCATTTGTCGATCGGGAGCTCCGACGTTTTATCGTGGTGACTATCTAACGAGCGATATTTTTTTTTTTTTTTCTTGTATTCCCTTTTCTCTTTCCGTTCTGCTCTCTTTATTTTTACCTGGGTATTAAGATTGGATGGATCAAGATGCTACAACGGTCAAGCTCAGCCTCAGCGGCCCTTTCCATGCTCTTAACTCTTAACATACATACTAATACTAGTATTGTATGTGAATATACTACTGATTACCCTGTATCTCGACCCCAGAATGCCGGGGCAACGAATCTACTAGTTAGCGACAAGCTGTGACGGACAATTTAGATATGTAGTATGAGGAATATGAGGAATATGAGGAAGTTAATGATATATCACAGGCAAGATCGCAAAGAATCCAAATCGGCAGAGTTTATATGTATAACTAACTATATGAGGCCTTGAGCCCGACTTTTTCCCCTCTCGAGGGATGTTCTCGCCAACAATCGCCCCCTTTTCACCACACTCTTTCGCGATCGCTGATCTCCCGAGTCGCTACACTACAAAGCTCAGGGAGACACACTCATAATCGACGGGCAACCTCTATTCGAAGGTTCCGGAAGCCCAACCCGTGGCGCGGGAGTCTTGTCGCCGTGCTTCATTCATCCATAGCACCCGACTCGATTACGCCAATTTTTCTTTTTCTTTCTTGACACTCCATCACCAGCCTCTTGGTCGGATGGTGCGGTCACCTAATTACGTGGATGGTAGCCCCACTTAGGGTTTGGTTGATGTGGGTCTTTTTTTTAAAAAAAAAAGTTACGTGGTTGGCCGGCCGGACGGGATAATATATTCCGGGACTTGTTCCGGACTCGAAAATCCATTATAGTTTCGGGGTAGATGATAAACAAACAACAACAACAAGTCCCCATGGCGTAGTGGTTATAGGCCTGGCCGACCTCGTATGACGTAGTTGCTTCAAATCCAGCTGGGGCAAAACTACTACTGAAGTCCACCCTATGCTTATGTGTCTGAAGCCTCTCCACTCACGAAGTTCTGCAGAAGATAGATGCCAGGTAGTAACCATACTGTTCTAAGAGGGTTTATAATACAAGGAGCCACAAAATGCTCGGAGGTTTCGAGATAGGTTCCTGACGAGGTGGTTTTTCCCAGAGAGGATTAGAAGTTGAAATGCGCAGGAATAGCATATAACGAAACCATAACAAATGTTCTGCATCTCAGTGGCCTGTCACTCTGTCACCCTTGAGAAGTAGGCTGTCCTTCACCTTACATTGTATACTAGTATTAGTTCAGGGCTGTGTATCTTAGGATACCGAGGTG